>JAXQQM020071482.1:0-81697 GCA_034641835.2 Pinus albicaulis | reverse complement strand
GAAGAAGCAGGAAGCTCCAATTTGTATGCCATAGAACCAATATTTTGCAACACCTTGTAAGGACCATAGTACTTTGGTGATAATTTATTATCCTTATTAGCTTGCTTGAGGGACATTTGTTTGTATGGTTGTAGCTGTAAAAATACCCAATCTCCTACATCAAAACTTCTCTCGCTGCGATGTTGATCTGCCTGTTGTTTCATTCGATTGTGTGCCAAATTCATGTTATCCTTTAAGAGTTGGAGAACTTCTTATTGATGCTCGATGTGATCTTCCACTGCTTGAACCTTCAAATTTTCTCTTAAAGATGATGTGATGGATGGTGGATGATATCCATAAAGTGCCATAAATGGGGTCATTTTCGCTGCAGTATGGAAGGAAGTGTTATACCACCATTCAGCGAGAGGTAACCACTTGACCCATTGTGTTTGTTTATCAGATACAAAACAACGAAGATATCCTTCCAAACATTTATTTACGATCTTAGTTTGACCATCGGATTGAGGATGATAAGATGAGCTATGAGCTAATTGAGTACCCAAACAAGAAAATAACTCCGTCCAAAAATTTCCAGTAAAAATGGGATCTCTGTCGCTCACAATAACCCTTGGGCTTCCATGTAGCTTTTTAATTCTATCCATAAATGTAGTAGCAACTGTACTTGCTTTAAATGGATGAGATAATGCACAAAAGTGTGCATACTTGGTAAGTCTATCAACTACCACCATGATGACACTCTTTCCTTCGGACTTAGGTAAACATGTGATAAAATCCATTGAAATCTCCTCCCAACGTTGACTTGGAATGGATAAAGGTTGTAGAAGTCCCGGGGTCTTAATTGTCTCAACTTTATTCTGCTGGAAAACAAAACATTCCGCCACAAAATTTTGAATATCAGATTTAAGGCCATCCCAAAAAAATTCTTTCTTCACCCTGTGGTAAGTTTTTAAAAATCCTGAGTGTCCTCCTAAAGGAGAGTGTGCAATTCCAGAAGAATATTTTGTTTTAGTTGGGAATTCTTACAAAGATATAAGCGATCTTTGTACCATAAGGAATCATTTTTCCAACTAAATGTATCGGATGTACTAGGATCTTGCTGCAACTTTTGAATGAGTGTCCATACATCTTTGTCCTTCTTCCATTCATCTCTTGCTTCGGTTATCCACTCTGGTTGGATAATAGAAATGGCACAAAGCAATGCTTCCACCTCTTCATTCTTTCTTGAGAGTGCATCTGCAACAACATTCAGCTTTCCTTTTTTGTAGATTATTTCAAAGTCATAACCCAACATCTTTGTGACCCATTTTTGTTGTTCTTCCGACGATAGTATTTGTTCCAAAAAGTGTTTAAGACTATCATGATCAGTTTTTACCTTGAAGTGTCTTCCCATTAGGTAAGTTCGCCATTTCTTTAGTGCATGCAGTATTGCTAACATTCCTTCTCATAAATAGGTTTCTGTAAATACTTTCCTTTGATTGGACGACTTTCAAAAGCAATGGGTCTTCCTTCCTGCATTAAAACCGCACCAATTCCATTTCCTGAGGCATCACATTCCACAATAAAGGTTTTTGTGAAGTCTGGCGTAGCTAAGATAGGTGCTAGGCACATTGCCTCTTTAAGATGTTCAAAGGCCTTAGTTGCTTCAGGAGTCCATGAAAATGCATCTTTCTTCAATAATGTTGTTAGAGGTGCTGCTATTCTCCCATAATTCTTAACAAACTTGCGATAATACCCTGTTAACCCGAGAAATCCTCGCAACTGCTTTATGGTTGTTGGGACTTTCCATTCCTTAATGGCTTTAATTTTTTTAGGGTCTACTTTAACACCCTCGTGAGATACAATATGACCCAGATATTCCACCTCTTGTACTCCAAAGAAACATTTGGATTTTTTTGCATATAATTGTTTCTTCTACAATAGTTTGAGCACCCTGTCAACATGTTCAACATGATCCTTCCAAGACCTGCTGTAGATTAGTATATCATCAAAAAATACTAGCACAAATTTTCTAAGGAAGGGTTTGAAAATGGAATTCATCAATCCTTGAAATGTAGAAGGTGCATTGGTAAGGACAAAAGGCATGACCAAAAATTCATAATGACCCTCATGAGTTCGAAATGTTGTTTTTGGAATATCTTCAGTCTTCATTCTAATTTGATGATATCCTGAACGAAGATCCAACTTGGTAAAATAAATTTCTCGATGTAATTCATCCAATAATTCATCAATCACAGGAATGGGAAATTTGTCTTTAATGGTGAGCTTATTGAGCTCCCTATAATCTGGACACATTCTCCATGATCCATCCTTCTTGTGTACCAAAACTACAGGAGCAGAGAAAGAACTTTGACTAGGTTGAATTATACCCGCCTCTAACATTTCTGCAATCATACGTTCAATTCCACTCTTTTGGAACTAAGGATATCTATAAGGCCTGATGTTTGGAGGAACACTTCCTGGAATCAAATGAAAAGCATGATCATGATCACGAATAGGTGGGAGTCCTTTGGAAGTTTCAAACACCTTGGAATGATTGTTCAAGACTTGTTGGAGATCTGCAGAAATAGATGATTTTGATGTCGGAACTTCTAGTGAGCATAATTGTGCAATTACGCCTCGTTGTTCTTTCTTTAGAAGCTTTGTCATGACATTAGAGCTTATTATCCTTCCTGGATTCCCTTCAATACCCCGTAATTCAACTTCCTTTCCTTCTGAAAAAAATTTCAAGAAAAGTTCTTGAAAATTAAAAGCTACCGTCCCCAAAGATTGTAACCATTGTACTCCTAGTACAACATCGGCACCTCCCATAGGAATGGCAAGCATTGGACTAGTCAATATATATTCCCCCATGGTTAGCTTGATATTATGGCATTTTCCAGAGCAATTTATAGTTCCTCCATTTGCAACCATCACTTGACATTCTGGTGCTGGGTATAGGAAACAATTTAATTCCTTGGCTACCTTACAATGAATAAAATTATGGGTGCTACCTGAATCAATCAACACTATTGCCTTTTTCTTCTTGATTTGTCCTTGTATCTTGAGAGTTTGAGGAGTGGTAATTCCTGCCAGTGCATTACACGATATGGTCGGATTCATTTCTTCCTCTTCTAGGGCTGGTTCTTGGTGTATATCCTCTTCTTGTTCATTTTCTTCTTCCTCTTCACAATCTATGTAACATAATTTCTTCTCAGCACACTTATGACCTTTAGTGTATTTTCTATCACAACTGTAGCAAAGCCCTTTTGCTCTTTTTTCTTCCAATTTTTGTGGTGTCAACCTTGTAGGTTGTGGAAATATAGACGTAGCAACACTTCCTTCTTTATAGAATTGAGTGGTAGGCTTCCTTGTCGCCATTATTTTACATTCAACTTTTCTTGCCAACCTGAATGCCTTCTCCAATGAATCCGGTTCCAAAACAAGAACTTCATGTTGGATGTTATCCTTTAAAGTGCCTATGAAGAGATCGATCCTGTGTTCCTCTGGAATATCAGTTACCCTTATATTCAATTTTTGGAAGTCCTCAATGTGCTGCCCCACTAAACCCTTTTGTTTGAGATTTATAAATTGGCTAAAGAAGGTATTGCTCTTTGTATCCTCATAATGTGCTATCAATTCCTCCGTAAAAATTGACCAAGTGACAATTTTTTACGGAAGCAAAGCCATCGATACCATATAAATGTATTTTGTTCTAAATGTAAAGTTGCAATGCGTACCTTTTGTGTGTTTTGCAAATTATGGAGATCAAAATATTGCTCCATCTGTAGTATCCATGTTACAGGATCCTTTCCATCAAACTTCCTCATATCCATTTTTGGAATATGGTAGTTCTTCCCGCCAACATTAGAGTTTATGAAATCACGATTAACATTTATTTTGTTCTCATCATGAGTTTCCTCTACTATCTTTTCACCATTAGGAAAAATTTCTTGTATCAACTTTCCCAAACCTTCGATGTCTACTTTGAGATCTTTCTTCATGTTTTCCATGTTGTCTTTCATTTTTTCATCGATCTTAGCTTCCATGTCATCCATCTTAGCTTCCATGCCCACTTCCATGCCATCCATCTTAGCTTCCAAACCACTCATCTTAGCTTCCACGCCTTTCTTCAAACCATCCATCTTAGTTTCCACACCCTTCTTCAAAACTTCCATTTCATTTTTTGTTGTTCTTTGCGAGAGCGAAATTTGTTGCACTTGCTCTTGTAATTTTGATATGCCATGTTGCCATTCTTCGTCTTCATGAGTCATAGTAGAGCCTTCTAAAGGCTTAATGGGTGTTGAATTATTTTTAGGGGCCATTTTAGACTCCAATATTGATATCTATTCTACAATAGGCCCTTGCAATCAATTCAACTTGATTATTCAAACAAGACTTATGCAATTTGGAAAAAAAATACACACCTTTTACTTGCTTTGAGGAGCTCGATATTGAAATTGTATTATCTCTGTGATTGGGGATCTTCAATATCTGAAATTCAGCACTGAAGTAGCCCTCTAAATTCTATTTTGAATGCCACAAGTCTGACCTGATTTGGATTCTCCAAGACAAATTTGTATCCAATCTCCCACAATGACCTAATTATGGACTGGTTCAGTAGAGCGAATTTGTAATACTTTCCACGTGTCATTGTTTCATCCCTTGTCTCTGAAATTGATAGCCAAGAAACTATAGTCTGTGCACTTGTGACCACTTTTTACGGCACTCCAATCCGATGCCCAGAGAGAGAGTTATTGAAATTTTCCCACGATCACCTCTTTGAGATGCAATTCAGGAGCCTGAAAAAGCACTACCTTCCACAGATCATATCTCCAAAAATATTGTGAACCAAGCTCTAAAATTTTTTGAGGAATTTCTTTAGGATTTCAACTTCGCAGTGCCATAATAATTTTAGATTCTGAACCTTTGTAGAAAAAAAATTATAGCGCAAATTCCATGATGACCTATTTAGGAGCCTGAAAAAAGACCTAACTTCCATAGATCATATCTCTGAAAATATTGCGAACCAAGCTCTAAAATTTTTAGAAAATCTTCCTTAGGATTTCGGATTCACACCATAAAAATTTCTCAACACGAAACTTCAGCGAAAAAGCAGTATAAGGGCAAATTCATATGATATTTTGTTTGGAGCAGCGAAACCCTAGAATCCAAAGCTCTGATACCAAATGTTGTGTAACCAGCTCCAAAAATAGAAGAAAAGAGATGTCAACGCCTTAGAAATGAGCCACTTCGAGGGGGCAACCTCCAATACATTACATAAATGAACAATTCTTGGATGATACAATTTACAAAACCTCCTTTCTATATATAGGAGTCCATGGGGCCATAATGTAATCCTAGTAGGCCACAATGTAATCCTAGCCGACCTAACAATAATAATTTAAGGGCACAATAATAAAAAAATGGGGGTTACAAGGGTTCAATAATAACAATAAGGGGGTTACACTAACAATAATAAGGGACTATACTAGTGATATAGGGACCTAACACCTTCTTCATGATGTGATGTATGTTTTGGGTATAAAGAAGAACCTTGTATCTATATCTGCTTTGGAAGATAAAGGAATGAGAGTTTTCTTTAAAAGGGGAAAGGTCCTCACCTAGCCTTTGAAATCTCGCATGAGAAATGCTTTTTCCCTGGGATCTAGAATTGAAGGGCTCTATAGATTCAATGGAAGACCATTGCAATATTTAGTACATGATATCAATCATCAAAGTGATCTATGGCACTAGAGGTTTTCAAATATACATTATGAAACCCTGCCTAATGTTAGAAGGATAGTTTCTAGAGTGCATGATGTTAAATCTCTCCATGATGGAGTATGTCTGAGATTTTCCAGTAAAAATAAGTCAAGGGGGCCATTCCCCTCCAGCAAAACCAGGACCATTGATATTCTACAACTCATCCATTCTGATCTATGTGGTCACATGCAAGTAAAATTTTTGGGTGGCCATATTTACGATATAATATTTGTTGATGAATTCTTCAGGAAAACATTCATATTCTACTTGAAGCACAAGGATGAATAATTTGAGATGTTTCAGGACTTCAAGGTACTGATAGAGAATCAAACAGGGAAAAGGATCAAGGTATTTAGGTGTAACAATGGTGGAAAATATACTTCTAATGAGTTCGTTGACTTTTGCAAGGAGGTTGGAATTAAGAAGGATACCATTGTACCCTATAATCCTGAGCAGAATGGCGTGGTTGAAAGGGAGAATATTTTGATGATATATTTTCACTTTTTTCCCACTATACCACCATTCAATCTATTTTTTCCCTTTATGCTAGTCAGAGATAGACTCTTCACCTTATGGATGTGAATACTATGTTTCTTCATGGAATACTACAGGAAGAATTATTCGTTGAGAAACCACTGGGCTTTGAAGTACATGACAGGAAGACTCGTGTCTGCAAGTTGAATAAGTAACTATATGGTTTAAAGTAGGCCACCAGAGCCTAATATGCATATATTAATAGTTACCTAGTGAAGCTTATATTCACGAGAAGAAATGTTGACCTGAACCTCTACTTCAAAGTGTTCCAAGGTATGACTCTCATTTTTGTTTTATATGTTGATGATTTATTCTTGACAGGTAGTGAGCCTTTGGTGCTCGAGTGTAAGAGGGATTTGGCCTCTAAGTTTGAAATTAAATTCCTTGGATAGATGCATTAATTCCTAGGACTAGAAGTGTGGCAAAATCCCAAAGAGATTTTCTTTTCTCAAGGAAAATATGTTGTAAAATTGTTAGAAATATTTGGAATGGTAGAATGCAAGTTTATGGCCACACTAATGGAGATGAAAGTCAAGAAGATATGTGGAGATGTTTTTGGACCCAACTTGGAAAATCCATTTGAGTATTAACAGTTGATTAAGGCATTGATGTTTCTTGTGAACACCCATCCAGACATATGTTTTGTAGTTAAAACTTTGAGCCAATTCATGACAGGGCCTCTTCATGGACATTGGGTTGTTGTGAAGCATGTGCAGATATATTTACATGGGATGATTAATCTTGGTTTGAGATATACTGCTAGAGATGTGAGGTTTCATGGTTACGCCAATGCTAACTGGTCTAGAAATATTATTAACGAGAAGAGCACTTCATAATGTTGCTTTATTTTGGATTCTTACATGATATCTTGGATGAGCAGGAAGCAGAAATCCGTAGATTTAAGTATGTCCAAGGAAAAATGCATTATTTCTAGTATGGCTAGTTGTGAGAAAGTATGGTTGAGGAAGATGTTTGGAGATTTTTTTTAGCAGGTCCTAGATATGATTGTGATATATTGAGACAGAAAGAGTGGAATTTGATTAGCAAAGAATCATGTGTTTCATGACAACTCCAAACATATTGAGTTATATAGGAGACATGGTGTAGAGAGGAGTTGTGAGACTCTTTCATATTTCACCTAATGAGAAAATAACAAACATACTCACAAAGGCTTCATTGAAAGGGAATTTCTTGGTCTTTACATAGTAGCTTGGACTAATGGATGTGACCGTCCCAGGTAAGGGTCTTGGTTGATCGTTAGCATTGAGCTATGCTCTTCCCCCCTATCTGAGCTCCCAAGGTGACAACCATGAGAGCTCTTAGGGTTGAGGGATCTCTAGACAATAGGATTTGTGATCTTGACCACTTATGGAAAGTTTGGTTATCCTGCCTATTTTCACTCTAGGGTGTTTTTTATCCTTGTCATTTATGACAAATTGGGATATCCTCCCATACCATATGTTTGAGACTTGACAAATTATACCCCCGTTGGAATCCTACCCACAATCACGCCTTGTTGGGATTATCCTCCCCATTTGGAAAATAGGTGAGAAGACTTGGGAATTTGTGGTCCTTACCACTAGTAAGTTGGGATATCCTCCCCAAGTGATAGGATGCAGGTGTTCTACCACTGACTCTTGCGGGTCAAGGTGGGAATATCAATAGGAAAATAGGATCTATGATCCTTTTAATTCATTACAAGCTGGGCTATCATTCATATTTCCCTTAGATGAGCGAGAAATGTGATGTTTGATCCTTGTCACTTGTGATAAGTTGGGTTATCCTGCCTATTGTCCTTTGATATCGGGTGCTAGCTTGAGGTCCCCTATGGTGATGATTCTTCTTCTTTAGATTCAAGAGTGTTTAGTATATGAGCATAAATGAGAAGAGACGAGATATGACTTGGTTTAGTGATGCCAATGATGATACAATTACAATGGTACTTATGATGTAATAAAAAATTTCTCCCTAGCTGAGAGGGAGTGTTAATTTGGCAGCCTAGGGAAAAATTTCCTCCTTTGGACAGCCTTCCTCATCCAGTGAAGACCCTCTTTTCCCTTGGAAGAATTTAATTTGGTCAAGGAAAAACATCATTTTTAATGGAAAGCCCACAAGTAGACAAAATTTTAGGTCGGCCTAATGTCATAATTAGGTCTCCAAAGAAGCATATAAATACACATCAAGGAAACCTCATTTGGACATCACATCAACACATATTCTCTTCTCTATTCTCTTTTTATTGGTTCATATAGGTCTGAAATCAAGGAAGTCGAGCTCACACATGTGAAGGGAAGAAGGGAATTCTAAAATTTATGTGTTGACTTTTGTTTGCGCAGTAATTGACCAAGTTTGACTTGACATTTTGACTCTGTTTGACCTGGAAATTTTCCATCTTGGGAGGCTAAGTTTTTCTATGGAGAAACCGAAAAAAAATTTGGCTACTTTGACTATTGTTGACCATTGAATTTGACCAAAAAAATATAAAGTTGACCACAAGGATTCTCTCTCCTTTGACTGAGTTGTTTTGGGATTGTTTTGACTTGACTTTGACCAGCAAAAGAGGCCAAGTTTTCTGTTGCTAGGACCGAACCTTTTGGAGTTGATTTGACCACTAAATGTTGATTAGTTAGGGAATCGTTTTTTTTTTTTTACTTTGACATGGCTCATCTCTTGGATATTGGTTGGTTAATTTTTGGATAATTCAAATATTTGACTTTGACTCTCTCTTGTTAAATTGTATAATTATAATCTCTCTGATGAATATTTAATGACAATCTTATAGAAGAATAATTTGAAAGGGTTTTCCCCCTTGTGGATTTTTTCCTTGGTATTTGACCAAATATTGTGTCTCTTATCATTGATCTTGATTGTCTTCTAGTATACATTGGATTTATTGTTATATCTACAATTTTTATTTATTATCGGAAGATTAAATTAATTTGAATTTTATTTTTAATTGAAGAAATAATTTGGATAAGTGATTTTACTAAGCATAGAACAGTGGAAATTTAACAGGAACAATGTGGTTAATGCATAAAATAAATTTTCATCCCATTCACCATTATATGACCTCTATTTTATCATTTTTAATCCCATACAATTGTCTTCGTTAAAGAGGTATGGTGTGTATAAATTACACCAATGGATTCAATCCAATCATGTAATGTAATAAAACAAGACACTGAATCCTTCTGCAATATTTGTGTAATATAAAACATGATCGCTTAATCACATGCAAGTAAGAGCAAAAATTAAATCAATCGCACAACACAAGATTTTTTAGGGGAATTCAACTGCTCAAAACCCATCCATATTTATTGTATAATCAACCAAGGAATCATGAAACAATACAATGTATTTGTTCTCACCACAACCTCATACACTCTACCAATTGCTTCACACTGATCTAGGAAAAATTGGACAGACACATAGCCAATTATCAGCCTACCCTGCTTACGCAATCCCTAGAGAATTAAACCCCTATTAAATAGGAAATTCAGCCTTCCTTGATTGCGTGATTCATCATGGGCTTCTTGTGGTTATATAATTGCATTTAGGTAGTTTTTTTAAAAATGAAACTGATAGTTTACTTGCCTTCTTTTTTCTCAACTGGGTCTCCACCAGAATTGACATGCATGCAGCTATAAATAGTGAATCATCAGTTACTTGGTAGATCGTGAATTAAATATATTTTAATTCACTTGATCTTCCACTATCTCATCAAACAATTAGAACTAGTTAATATGATTTTAACTCAATTAATGTGAGTTAACTTATCCCACTCACACCATACTAGTGCTACAACTACAACTGGACCCTGTAAATAATAGAATCACTATACATGCCTATCCTTTGACCCTCAACTCGAAATTATTGAGCTAACTAAGTCTATTGCACTTAGTTAACTATTACAAGCTGTTATGAGATAAGATTACAATTTACTTTTAATTTAATTAAGGATAATTAAATCAAAAGCCTCACATGGTAACCATTTATAGGTGCCATTTTCTAGATTTTGTTTTTGGATGTCAATTTCACTGTTTCTTGTTACAGATTTCAACACTCCCTTTCAACAAGAAAGGAATCAATATGTCCTGATCCGGTACCTTTGGAATGTTCTGCATGCAACATTTCTCTAGTGTTTTTCACACATGAAACTCTCCTGAAACTAAATAGCCTCCAAACAACTGAATCAGTATAATGCATATGTCATCAGAGTCTTCTGACTGCTACTAGTTACTGCACATTTCTATTGGACTCTCTGTGTTGATGTTGACATATGCATCCATGCACTCTGCACTGTTGACAATTCTGATCTGCGCTCCAATATTTGACACCTGTCACTTTGACTTATGTCCTCCTAAAATCTTGCTGCATCAATCTAAATTATCCTTCCTGTGATTGTTGTACGGTGGCCTCCTTGTAGCTAGTTTTGATCCATGAGACACACCATCTCAATGGACCCTACCCAAATTTTATCTTGGGATCATATCTACACATCGCCCCACCTCACACCTGCAAGTATAGCTACATGTACTCCCTCTGCGTTTCTGGCTCAAAATTTCCCCCTCCTAGAGGTTTCTTCTTCAATGGACTATTCCACTCGGTCTCCTCTTTGTTTCTCCAATTGTGTTTGCTCCACAAACTTCTGATACTGCTTCTTAGGTTTCATATTGAGAGATAATTTCTCCCTCTCAACCACCAATTCATTGACCATTTTCGCTCCTTAGAGCCTTCACCTTATTCCCTGCATCTTTCTCTACTAGTGCTTTGAACTCACAAAACTTGGAGAGCACCAGGTATTTCTTCTATAGAAATAAGATCCAGCACTTTCTAGAAAAATAATCAACAAAAATAAAATAATACTTGTGCTTTGTTATGGAAGGTGTAGAGAATGGTCCACACACGTCTGAGTGAAATATATCAAGTATTTCCACTGCTCGGTTCTCCTTCTCATGAAAATTGGCTTTAGTATACTTCCCCATGGTACATCCCTTGCATGTGTCTATCTATGCAAGAGTACCCTTTGGAAGACCTATTGAAATCTGTTGCATGATCCTCAAAGAATTGTGGTGTAGATGGCCAAATCTCCTCTGTCATAACTCACCTGCATCCTGACTCACCATCTTCCCTGATTTACTTCTCAATGTTGTGCAGCCATATACATCAATTTTGTAGAGGTTCTTCACACGAACCCTAATGTTCTTTACCTATTTTGTGGCTTTGTGATGAAGGAAGCCTTTCCTTCACTGAAAACCACATCATATCCAAGATCCTCCAACATAGCAACTGAAAATAATTTCTTTTTCAACTTAGGTACATGCATGACATATTTTAATATGAAAGGTTTACCTGACTATCTCTAGAAAGTAATTGTACCAATATCAGTAGCATTATACCTTCCGTCATCACCCATCTCGATGTGCATATTAATATCCTTCTCCTCCAAGCTACTAAAGAGTTCTTTGTTTCCCTTCATGTGGAAATATGCTCCACTATCCAAGTACCACATAGATCCCATCACAATTGATTCCATGCATGCGATGAGAGAGAATTCCAACCCAAACTGTGAGGCCAAAGCTTAACCCGCTGCAACTCCTAGAGCCTTCTTGTTCTTCTTCTTCTTTTGTGGACAAATTGTGGCATAGAGTCCATGTTCATGACAGTGAAAACATTTCACCTTTGACATGTCATGTTTCTTGCCTTCTTTGTTGGTCTCCAATTTGGAATAGGAATTATTCCCCTTCCCCTTCTTTTCCTTACCATCCAAGGCACAATTTTCCTCATCATCAGTGTTGCATGAGGATCCATCCCTAGTATTCCACCGAAACTCTTCTTGTACCAAATATGACCAAAGTCGCTCCTAATTTGGTAAATTCTTCCTCCCATTCACAAAGTATGTGTACTTATGCCAGCTCTTGGGAAGGCCTAGAAGTTATAGGCTCACCAATTCATCATCATCTATAGTAATCCCAACACTTCCAAGCTCATCTCGACACTGAGTGAACTTGGTCAAGTATTTATGGATTGTGTCGCCCTTCTCCATTTTTACTTTTTTGGGCTTGTCCTTGAGTGCCAATTTTTTATGGTCACTGCTGCTTTGAAATAGATCTGCCAAGGCCTTCCACATAGCATATGGATTTGCCTTTCCATGGAGACTCGAGAAAATATGATCTCAAACTCCCTCTAACAATATCCTCCTCGCATTTTCTACCTTCTTCTTCCATGCATCAAGAAGTTGGGCATCTGCTGCTGCAGGCTTGGGAATATCATTATCTATGAATTCCTTCAACCCATTGTCCTCCAACACTGCCTCCATCCTATCCTTCCATGAAATATAATTTGAATTGCCCTCGAGTGCATATTTGAGTCTCAAGCCATTGAAAGACATCTTGATCAGCTTATAGCTCCAAAGAAAGTAGCTACGAATTTGAATATTGTTCAACACAAACTCAATTTATTCTCCACTATTGTGATTCCTGACACTGTGATACGATGTATAAATTACACCAATGGATTCAATCCGATCATGCAATGTACTAAAAAAATATACTGAATCATTCTACAATATTTGCGGAATATAAAACATGATCGTTCAATCACATGCAAGTAAAAAAAAGAAGTAAATCAATCACACAACACAAGATTTTCCTGGGGAAATTTGTTGCTCAAAAACCTGCCATCTTTATTGTATAATCATCCAAGGAATCATGAAACAATACAATGTATTTGTGCTCACCGCAACCTCATACACTCTACTAATTGCTTCACATGAATCTAGGCAAAATTGGACAAACACATAGCCAATTATCAACCTACCCTCATCCTACCCTGCTTACACAATCCCTAGAGAATTAAACCCCTATTAAATAGTAAATTCATCCTTCCTTGATTGCGCAATTCATCATGGGATTCATGTGGTTATATAACTGCGTCTGGGTAGTTTTCTGAAAATACAATTGATAGTTTACTTGCCTTGAACCTTTGTTTCAACTGTGTCTCCACCAGAATTGACATGCATGCAACTATAAATAGTGAATCATCTTTTACTTTGTAGATCACTACTTGTCAATTAAATATATTTTAATTCACTTGATCTTCCACTAGCTCATCAAACAGTTAGAACTAGTTAATCTGACTTTAACTCAATTAATGTGAGTTAACTAATCCCACTCACGTGACATTAGTGCTACAATTGCAACTGGACACTGTGAATAATAGAATCACTATACATGTCTATCCTTTGACCCTCAACTCGAAATTATTGAGCTAACTAAGTCTATCACACTTAGTTAACTATTACAAGTTGTTATGAGATAAGATTACAATTTACTTTTAATTTAATTAAGGATAATAAAATCAAAATCCTCACATGGTAACCATTTATGGGTGCCATTTTCTAGATTTTGTTTCTGGATACCAATTTCACTGTTTCACCAGAGACTTAGATTGGTACAAAGTCCCTAGTTTTTCCCACAAATTCTTCGTCATAACTTCCCCAGATACATTCAACAATACTAAATCTGAGACACACAACCGTATTTTGCTCTTAGCCTTCCGATCCAGTTTCTTCCAGTATTCATCTGACATTACCATTGGTTTAGTACCTGTATCTACCGTGATCCACTGATCTTTATCCACCAGCAGATCCTCCATCTTGAGCTTCCACAACTCAAAACTCTGACCATTAAATTTCTTGATCTCTATCTTTCCGCCGCTCGCCATCTTCTTTCACCACAAGAATCGATCCCACAGATCTCCCACTGAACAGGGTTTGCCTCAGGCCCAAGAAAAAACCCCTCAGCAGCAAAGGCGTCCCCTTGAAGCCGAAACTGCTCTGATACCAAATGTACGTTTTAACCCTAAATAGAAATTATCTACACACAAATCTTATAACAGAAAATAAACAATGTTGAGAGCATAAAACATGAAACAGATAAACACAGAGATTTTCCCCTGGATCCCAAATCGGGACGACCAGCTTGATTTTTCATTATATTCCTTTTAGTGTTACAACACATATATATACAGGCCAAAGCATACATAAACCCTAATCCATTAACCCTGGATTAGAACATAACCATAGTTCCCCTTTGACCGGATCTACAAAATACCAGGGCCGAAACCATCGTACCTCTAAAACCATGTGCAAAACCATGCACAAAACCATGGGCACGACCGCCCACCGAGAAATTAAGGACCAAAATTTTTGCCGGGTGCTACCCCGAGCCGATAGGGGGGTTATCTCCCCTCTTACCCCCGCGCATGATTATCGAAATAATATAACACAATACCCAATGTACTCTTTATATAGTGTTTTCATTTGCCGAGAGAGTGTTGTTCCATGCCACCTTTTAATTTGACTCCGGCTTCACTTAGGATTTCATTTTCATTCTTGATATGGTTGTTCAGTATCTCAAATTCATAATTGTCTCTCAAAATTTCTATTGGAGTGTCTTCAGACAGAGAGATCTTTCTCGATTTTCCGAGGCCCTTTTTTTCTAGTGATTCCACATAGTCATAACCGTTTAAGGAGCTAAATCTATATCTCGGGGTTCTTCCGTTAGGGTCTCTTTCATACTAGTGTAAAGGATCTATCAACCGGTGATTGATTGTTTTTTCTTCTTCAATATTTATAACTCCCCGTTTCCTTAGTCCTCGTCTTTTTCATTATGCCTTTAAATCTAGAGCTTCTTCTCAATTTGGGTGGATTTTCATCTTTTTTCCTCAAAGACATTCACTGTTAATTTCTTTTCTTTTTTAATCCCGATTTTTCTCTTCGATATTTGTCAATTTTTTCGCAGAGTACTCTTCACTACCTTCCTCGTGTTGATGCATCAGGTTTGATTTCAACAGATTTGTCAATTTTTTTTCCTCCTACTTTTTCTTACAGCTTTCCTTTAGATAGTGTTTCCTTCCGGTTCTTCAAAATGGTTTCTTAAAAGAAATTCTATCCCGTACTATCTCCTATTTTCTTCAAATGGAACTCAACTCGCATTTCGATTAGCCATGATGGTGCAAGAGTGGTTTCTAGGAATCGGGAGTCTTTTCTTAAGCAATAAGAAAGGTAAATTTATTTCATCATCTAAGAAATTCATCATCAGCCCGATATGATATACATACAAGGTGTGTCGAACTCACTTTCACATGTTATGAATTTTTGTAAAATTAACAACATATTCCTCCATTTATTTTTCGTAGTCGTACTAGGAATCCCTTTCTTAAACACCTGAATGTCCATACCCCGGTTTTTTTAGCATTTGTTTCCAAGTTTCATTATGGAACTCTTTGTTTTTAAACCAACGTTCACCCCATATTGGTAATTCTCGTGGCTTCAGCTATGAATGACTCCGTGATGGTGAACTTAATATCCCCAATTTATACCCTCCGATCCATCGAATGACCTAGAAAATGACTTCGTGACTTCTTTATGAATCCATTGAACTTCTTCACAAAGTTCGGCCCACCCAACCCATCGTAATAGCTCCTTAACTTCCAAGGGTATCCTTTTCTAAATATTTGATCCAAATTGGCCTGCTTCCTCACAATTATCCCCATTTCTCCTTGGTACCGATTGCTTTTTTCTTTTGGCTAAGGTATACTACTCGTCTCCGATCGTGTGCTTCGAAGAAAGAGTAGTCGTGGAAGGTTGTTTTTCCCTTAAAATGACTTCTCTGCTGCATGAAACTCAAGCAAGGTATCGGTGCATGTTGAATGGATATGGATGTGAATGAACAAGGTAATGGTGAATGATGATAATGATCGTTAAGAGTCCGATATGGAATGGAGTACCGCGAAGAGATCTTGTGATGATTTTCAAAAATCATCAATAAATTATATGATCTAAAGGCATGACCTAATAGGTCACATCTAAGTTTTGACCGTTTATTCATTTAATGATAAAGTTCATGGAGTGTGGATGGTATGATATAGTTGAAATGTTTTTATGATAGCAAGGATCAATTCAAATGATAGATTAACTTTAGGAAACATATGATTTTACTATACTACATCTTTCATGTTTTGCTATCAAAATAATTTTATGCGCTTTTACCCCATCCCTTTTGATTTTGCCGTTTGTTGTATTTGTCCTTCATTTTGTAGAATGTTGATTCTAAGCTCCATAATCTTTCTTTGACTATCATCTTAGGTATTGAAGCAGGCTTTACAGTATTTAAATTATCGTAGAACAAGATTGCTGCGTAATGGTGCACCGGCAGTAATTGCACCGTTAAAAAATTATGAAATATAGATATGGAATGGAATGAGATGGATTATGAATATGGAATGGAATGAGATGGATTATGAATATGGATGGAATAAGATAGAATTAAGTATGGAATGGAATGGAGATGGAATGAATCAGTAATTTATGATTTTAAGATATTTAATTGTAGAACAAGAACAATTTGAAAGTATAAAATGTCGAAGATTTCCGATTTTCATCTTACACTTTCTCGTATAAACATGCCAATCAATGATTGGTTTTTTTTTTCTTTTCTTTTTTTTTCTTTTTTTTTAATACAATCTGGTTAGTGAAGAAGAAGAGTTCTTCTTCACCAACTTCATATCACTATCTTGAAATTTCTCGACAAATTATTCTCTTGAAAGTGGTTTATGATATAATTGGGGCCTCGTGTCCATTTACAAGAAATGGTAATTTTCCTTCATCTATTGTCCTAATTTTTATTGCTCCATTTTCAAATATTTTCACAATCTCATATGGCCCAAGCCAATGAGTTTGAAATTTACCTTGAAAATCCTTGAATTTTGAATCAAACAAGAGTGCCCATCACCTTCTTTAAATTTCTTTCTTTGATATATCCTGGCCATGCCATTCAGTCCTCCTCGTTGTTGACCATGCTTATTCTCCTCGACTACATCTTGTCCGATCTCATTCAATTCATTTATCTACTCCATTCTATGCTTTTGTGCTTCCGTCAAATCAAGTCCTAGCCGGACTACCATTTTGAAAGTTTGGATTTGAAACTCTATGGGAAACAGACTGTTTTCCATAAACAAGTTCATTAGGGGTGTGTCCCCGTTGTGTTTCTCCATGTAGTTCCGTAGGCCCACAAGGCTTCAAGGAAGCCTTTCTACCCAATATCTTCTATATAAATGAATGAAGATTTTGTCGTGATCCCTTCAATCACCTTATTGGTAGATTCTACTTGGCCATTTTCTTATGGATGGTATGGAGTGGATTTCGTGTCTGATTTTGTACTTCTCTACCATTTGTTCCACCATTTTTTATGTGAATTGAGCCCTTGATCTATAACAATTTCTCTTGGGACACCAAACGCAGTAAAAATATCCTCAAAATAAAATTAACCATGTATGCTTCAATAGGCGTAAAGCAATGGCTTGGCCTCTTACCCATTTGGTAACATAATCAGCAGCAAAATAATATATTTCTTTTTGCTTTGATGAAGGATTAACAGGTCCTACAAAAATCCAAAGCCCATTTCTCAAAACGTTCAATATGTACCCGAGCTTGCAATGGCATCTCGCCCAAAGGGGAAGGTTTCTTACCCTTTGGCAACTCCGTCACACCTTTTAACATACTTTTTTAGCATCTTTAAAGAGGGATGGCCAATAATATCCTAGGTGAAGGGATCTTATGTTTCGCTCCCTTCTTATCAAAGAAAAGTGTCCACCACAAGGTTCATGATGACACGCCTTGAGAATCTCATGCATCTCGCCTTCTCGAACACATCTTCGAGCACAAAGTCTCGGACTCGTTTTGTATAACTCATTAGCAATCCATAAATATTTTGCAATCGTCAAAAATGACTTTATTTTGTCTTGCATTCATAATTAATGAAATTTTCCCGAAACTAGAGCACTGGCAATATCAAGAAACCAGGGAGTTTGAGTAGTAATTGCAAAGAGATATTCATCTGGGAATTTATCTTAACTCCGGAGTATTGTCTTTAATGTTTTGGACTCTAGATAGGAAATCATCTACTCAGATTTTTGTTTTCCGTACCGTTCAGAATACAGGTTAAATTCTTGTAAAAACAATAACCATCTTGTGACTGGGCCATTAGTAATTGATTTGTTCATTAAATACCTAATTGCAGAGTCCGTGTGGACAAAGGTTTCATAGCTCGTTATATAATGTCTAAATTTATTTATGGTGCATGAACAACAACTAAGAACTCTTTTTTCGCTTTTAGTATAATTTAACTCTCAAGGAGTCAAATTTTTACTTGTATAGTAAGTGGTATAAGGAATCAAGTCTTTTTGTCCTTAACATTGTACTTCTAAAGTTGTATCCTAGGCATCTTTCGAGATGTGAAAAGGTAATTTCAATTAGGTCCCCTTAAAATAAGTGTTTTGTAGGATTTTTGTTTTTAGGTTTCAAATGCCAACTGGAAGTTGCTGAGCCTCAAAATTGTGCTTTTTCATCTTACTTTACCCTATTTTCTCTTTGTCCATTGCTATCCTAGACCCAATTGATCAATGAATTTAGTTAAAATTACTTTAGAATGATTAAATATGACCGACTTGCTAAGTTTTATGATTTTTGTCATTGTAATGCATTTTGACCGAACTACGTAATGCGTACATTCCGTAGCTAACCGCGATTCGTTGCATCGTCTTCACGTTTGAGTATGTTCCTGGTGTGACCTCAAGAAAAACCGCATATGGGCATATTCCACGCCATACCTACATGGTTCGTTGCTCACCATGAAGGAAGAAACGAATTCGGTATGGTTTTGGAACGTGTAGCATTAGAAGGCAGACTTTATTAGGGACTCCGTCTCACCTCGTATGTCTTTTTCCTTTTTCACGGCGCCCACTCCAAGAGTCCCAATGTGATTCCGATAAGGAAAGACAATTTTCCCGAAATTGTTGCAAGTCTTGTTATTTACATTTTTTATATAAACACTTGGGAAACCGAGAGCTAGGCTAGATTTTATTCTAGATTTTGCTTAGATTCTGCTACATTTCTCAAGACGCAGTGCTCGTCTGGGTTATTTCATATTTAATGAAGTAGACAAAAGTGTTGTTTTGAAAGCATTGATTTGATTTGGAGTTAGATTCCGTCGTGGTAGAGGGCCCTCGCTCTTGCACGGATTTATTTTGCGTAATTTAGGATAAGTATTCTAGCCGCCTTTACGTTTTGAAGTTAAATTCGTAGTTGTTTTCATTAATCATCGTGGTTATACTCATTCTAACTCTTCCAAAGAAGAAGCTCTTCCAAAAGATTACAATGATGAATGGAAATGGCTATAGTATTGTAGGATTAGAAGTTGAATCATAGCTGTTTTTATTAGCTACTATAGTTATACTCATTCTAACTCTTCCAAAAGAAGAAGCTCTTCCAAAAGATTATAATGATGAATGGGAAATGGCTATAGTATTGTAGGAATTAATTAGAATCTCTTTTATTCACCATCACAAATATACTTATGCTCAAGACTTCAAAAGAAGAAACTCTTCCAAAAATCCTTATACCGTCTTAAGCATGATTGTGGATCTTGAACGTTTTAGTTGTGTGTTTTCACTAAGTACCATAGTTGTTCTTTCTCTTAAACGCTTGTCAAAAATATCATAATGATGGGTAGGAGATGGCTATGATATATTAGTTTTTCATTGCTTTCGCCCTTTATGTTTGCATTTGCACTCAATTACACAATGATTGTTCTAAAACTCTTCCCAAAAGAAGGAACTCTTCCAAAATACCAATCATGACGTTGACAAACAGATTGTATAATTTTCATAGAATAATGCATATACATAGTTAGGATACTCCGTAGTTTAATTGCACTTACTTCATGCCTGCATTGTTCTGTTTTGAGTTTGATGATGACTTGTAGTTCAAGACCGTTTTAGATTAGTAACATCTTAAGTTCATTCTTAGCTTAACTCATTGCATTTGCACTCCATATTCGCTTATTCATCGCATATTAGATATCAGCTTGTTAAACTTAACAAAAAAGCCTTCATTATTTACAAACATCTTCTTGTTCTAAAATCTACAATTGATCTATAACCATATGAACAGAAGACAACATCATTTTAAGGCCTCAAGTACCTCCGCAATTTCCTTATCATTTCATAAACAGAGCCTCCCTCAAAAAGACTACTTTGAAAAGAAATCAATAACTCTTTTATAAGGTTTTGTGACATTCAATTAAAATTGCAGAAAGTAGAGTTAGGAACTAGTCTTAGAGTAGAAGATCTTATGATGGTATAAATGTTTTATTCCAAATTTTCTTTCAACAAATCTCTAATCAAGGATGAAATGTTGCATCATTATAAGTTAGTTTTTAAACCCGTTTTAGTTAGATATCTTCATATTTAGTTGATCATTTCTCAAGTTGAGTTTATAAGCTTCAAATCATTTTCTTAGCCGCTAGTCAAGCTTTGTTCTCGCTTTAGTCATAGCTTTAGATTTTTTATTATGTCTTTAGTATTGCATTTTACATTTACCATTTGACATCAACCAATTAGGTTTCACTATAAGCTTTTTAATCTCTTTCCATTAGCTTTCTAGTCATTTTCCTTGTGAACATAAAACCACCAAAAGATCAAAAACATCACAAATCATCACAAAAGACCAAAACATCACAAAACACTACACACAACGCATTAAGAAACAAACACCTAGGTACATGCAAAAGACACTTCACTACAGCTTACCAACCCTGTTGACAATTAAATGAGCCTGGCTTTAGGAGACTAGATTGAGACCAAACATTTTAAGGCCAAGAGCCTAGAAGTGAAAACTCAGGTAACCTTTGTTTCTTAGCATCCAAAAACAATTATATGCGTAGGGAGAGAGATTCAAGGGGAAGATTTATAAGCAATGTAGGCAGAATTTTGATTTCTAGAACACCACTTGTTTCTATCAAGATCTAGAGCTAGTACACCTTCAACTCAAACCCATATTCCATCCTCTCCTCGATCCCGGACTTCTAGAAGATCTAAGGTCAACTATTCCATTAGAGAAACCTTCCACTTCATCCACCGAACTCTGCCATAGAAGAAGATCTAAAACCCGTTAGGGACACAAACTTTTCCACTTCCACAGGAGAGTCAAATCATGGCAGAAGAAGGGGAGGAGGAGGAGTTTTTAATGGAGAAAAACACACTATTTGGAGGTAGAGGTAGAGGTAGAGGAGAAGGAGGTAGAGGTGCAAATGGAGGAATAGGTAGAATAGGTTTTTGGGTTCCCTATACTTGATGAAGAACCAATACAACCATGAAAACATTTCTACCCTCTCATTCTTCCAAACTTCTATGGACTCAAAACTCAAGATCCCGAAACCTTCTTATTCGAATTTGAAGTGTTGTGTAGAACTTATGATCACTTACAAGATGCTCAAAAACTCGAAATTATTTCCTTCAACTTTGAAGGAGCAGCATTGAAGTGGTTTTCTATGAGTCTAATCAAGTAGTTCTATTAGAACATGGAAGACATGAAACAAGCATTTCTAGAGAGATATTTGGATTATTGGTATGCTTATTAATCATAAGGAAGAAGTGTTCAAGATGTTACAAAAAAGAAGATGAAAACTTGGAAGATTTGTTGGAAAGATTGACTTACAACATCAAAAGAGAAAAAAATGGAAAACCTAGATCAAGACACCTTAAAAGCTCTTTTGTTGAAAACAATTAGGGATGAATGGTTGGATATCTCAATATGATGGGAAAAGGGGACATATCACAACTCACATTACCTCGAAATATCCGAGTTATGTATCAACCTTTCAAGAGGGAAATCTAAAATCGTCAAAGGTCCAAGAGACTCTGCTATTTTGCAAGGGCAAGTAAGTCCGTTTCGTACGCAAGCAGACTCTAAATAGGACACATGCTTGATGATTTTAAATCGACATCTTAGTGAGTCTTAGTGAACAAATGTACACCCTTAAGATACAAAACAAGCAAAAGGCCGAATCGATGCCTTGGAAATCTTTTTGTCCCAAATGTAGAAAGAAACATGCCTTGAGAGAATGTCCTTTGATGTAAAAATTGTAGAAACCTCGTGCCATTTGTTCTCGAAAAACATGAGGCCAAGCAATTTTCCTTCTCTTTCCGGGTCTCAAAGCCGTTCTTCAGAGGAAACTCCCAAGGCATTCCACAGAAGTCTTCAATTTTGTATCTAGAAGACCTTGGCAAGGACCTCGTACACAAGGATTCCATGATCAAATGTATAATCAACCTCCACCTTAGAATTCCCCAGCAACCTTGGCCCCAATTTCAAAATCAATCTCAATCTTGGGCACAAGGAACACAAAGTCCCTATGGAAGATACCTCATACTATCAAGATCCACCATCCTATCCACCATATCCACATTTTTATCCTCAAAATCCTCAACAAAATTTTCCTCAAAATCTTCAACAAAAATCCTCAACAACATCATCGAACCAACCACATCAAAATCAACCACTTCCACTACTATTCCTCAAAAATCAAATCAATCGCTGCTCAACCCATACCAAACCCCAATAATAAGAACCTCAAAATACATACATGATAGAAGGCCAACATTTTCCAACTTATTTAATTACTCCTCTAGACCTTAGTGATGTTCAACTTAGGTCCGGGAAGGATACTTGAAAAGAGGAAACCTTCTATGATCATACAAGAACAAGATACCCCCGAGGAAGACTTCCCTACATGTGAATAAAAGTCTTCGAGGAAGACACATCCTTTCGTGACTCACACACCGAAAAACTAAAACAAAAGATCCAATAAATCCAACTCCCGTATTAGAGCAACCATCCACATCTACTTCTATACCCTCCCCCTTTCCGTAAAGATTACAAATTGATAGAGGTGTAGAAAAACAAATCATGGTGCCTAATTATGATTTCTTGCAGATGAATTGAGAAATGTTTACATTAAAATTCCATTATCGTTAAGCCATCAAGGAAATCCTAATTTAGCCAAAACAATAAAGGAGTTGAGTATGAAGACAACAAGAAAAAGAATAAGAGAAACAAAGAAAATTAAACTGTAGGGACAAATAGCAGACATTACGATGGGCAAGATTGCTATTCCAAAGTATCTTGACCCAGGAAATCCAGTCTCTTGTCAAAATTCACATCAATGGAATTGAAATTCAAAACACACTCATTGATTTAGGAGCAAAGAATAAATACTTTCTATGAGTAGACAAATCATGGACAACCGAAACTTCCTAATCTTCGACCCACACTATTACAATTAGCATAGATCCGTGATCAAACTGCATGGGGTAATAGAAGACATACCAGTTGTCCCTAGATTCTTGGAATACCCTCGGGATTTCATGATCCTAACTCCTAAGAATAATCTAGGAGGCCATCCCCGTTATACTAGGAAGACCTTGGTTATTGGCGTTGATGCTTTTATTAGTTGTAGGTCCGTGATATATATATCTCTGAATGGTAGTTCAACTAAGAAATTCACTTTATATCCTCCGCCTAGACAATTACAAATCTAGATGACACTCAATGGATAGAGGATGAAGAAGATTTACAAATCATCCTTCACAATTTTAAATTAGTGAAGATAATCACCTCGAATACTCTAGAAAACTTTGAATCCTCTCCAACACAAACATGAATCATTTCAAGAGGGATCCAATATTGAGTTTTTGTCATCTAGGCAGACAGTTCCTTCATTCTATGGACAAATTTACAAATTTCTATATGAAATTTTTCCGTGCAAAACTTTGAATATAAACAAGAACCTAGAAAAATCTCAACAAGAAGAGTTAGTCAAAGTATTGTAGTTAAGAGGACATTCTTCCGCATATGCATGGGAATACACCGATACGAAAGGGATAAGCCCCAAGACTTGTACTCATCACATCTATATAGAGAGGAAAATTGCAAACCAATCAGATAACCTCAAAGACGGATGAATCCAAATCTTAGTGGAAATTGTTAAAGAGGAATTGCAAAAATTGTTAAATGTTAATTTCATCTATCCTATTTCCGTATAGCTTTCATATTTCTCCTTTTAAGAATTGTGCCAAAGAAAATGGAAAATGGAGGGTGTGTGTCGACTACCGAGAACCGAATAAAGCTACTCTTAAAGACCATTTTCCCTTACTCTTCATAGATCAAGTATTAGATACATTAGCCGGCAAAAGTACTTTTTCATTCCTAGATGGGTTTAGTGGTTACAATCAAATCTGTAGCACTTGAAGATCAAGACAAACCACATTCACTCGTCCTTGGGGTACCTATGTTTACCGAGTATTTCCATTTGGATTATGCAATGCACTCCGTAACATTCCAAAGGGCAAGATTAGGAATTTTTTTTTCGGATCTAATACATGACCTGCAGAGGTGTACATGGATGATTTCGCGCTTATGGGAATACATTTGAAGAGGCTTTAGAAAACTTGAAAAAGTCTTAAAAAGATGTCAATAAGCAAACCTTTCACTTAGTCATGAAAAATGTTTTATGATGTTTAATAGAAGGTATTGTTTTAGGACACCACATTTTAGGGGATGGGATTAGAGTTGATGAGGCAAAGTTGGAAGTCATTTCTAACCTATCCATTCCAAGTTGTCAAAGAGATGTTAGAAGTTTTCTAGGATTTACAATGGTATTATCTGGAGATTTATAGAAAAACTTCACTAAAATAGCATCTCCACTCTTCAAATTACTCACCAAAGATTGTGAATTCAAGTGGACTTCCGATTGCCGCTAGCTTTTGAAACCTCGAAAACCAAAATTTCCGAAGCACCTATATTAAGGGGGACCCAACCGGAAGTTACCTTTTCATATCTCGATGATGTTTCCGACACAGCCTCTAGGAGCGTATTGGGACAAAAATATTTAATTCCCTATGCCATCTATTATACCAAAGAAAATTTGACTCCCGCAGTTAAACTATACCGTAAATCGAAAAAAGAGTTTTTTAAAGTTAAGGTTGTTCATGCCATAAACAAATTTAGACACTATATAAATGTGCTATGAAACTTTTTTTTCACACTGATCATTCTTCCGCAATTAGATACTTAATGAAAAAATCAATCACTAATGGCAAGATAAAGTATAAGATGGTTGTTATTTTTATAAGAATTATAACATTACTATTCTAGATAGACCCGGAAAACAAAACACAGTGGCTGATTTCCTATCTAGACTCCAAAATATCAAAGATGACACTCCGGTTGAAGATCAATTTCCTGATGAATATCTTTTTGCAATCTCTACTCAAACTCCATGGTTTGCCGATATTGCTAATTATTTAGTTTCAGAAAAATTTCCTTCAATTATGAATGCAAGGGATAAAAGAAAAATCATTAATGATAGTGCAAAATATTCATGGGTCGCTAATGAGTTGTACAAGACAGGTCCATATTTGATCATTAGAAGGTGTGTTCGTGAAGATGAGATGCCTGAGATTCTCAAGGCATGTCATGATGAACCTTGTGGTGGACACTTTGCAGATAAGAGGACAGCCTATAAGATCCTTAATTTAGGATATTATTGGCCATCCTTGTTTAAAGATGCTAAAGATTATGTCAAAAGGTGTGACAGTTTCCAAAGGGTAGGGAAACCTTCTCCTTCAGGTGAGATGCCATTACAACCTCAGGTACACATTGAACCTTTTGAAAAATGGGCTTTGGATTTTGTAAGACCTATTAGTCCTCCATCAAGACAAAAGAAATATATATTAGTTTGCACTGATTATGTTACTAAATGGGTAGAAGCTAAACCATTACTTGTTGCTAATGAATCATCTGTAGTTAATTTTCTTTTTGAGGATATTTTTACTCGTTTTGGTGTCCCAAGGGAAATTGTTACACATCAAGGAGCTCAATTTACATCAAGGCTAGTGGAGCAAATGATGGAGAAGTACAAAATCAGACATAGAAAAACTACTCCTTATCATCCACAAGCAAATGGTCAAGTGGAATCTACCAATAAAGTCATTGAAGGAATCCTAACAAAGACTGCTCATTTACATAGAAGAGATTGGGTAGATAGGCTTCCTGAAGCCTTGTGGGCCTATAGAACTACATGGAGAAACACAACAGGCCATACTCCTTATGAGCTTGTTTATGGAAAGCAAGTTTTGTTTCCCATAGAGTTCCAAATTCAAACCTTCAAAATGGTAGTTCAGCTAGGACTTGATTTAACGGAGGCACAAAAGCATAGACTGGAGCAAATTAATGAATTGGATGAGATCAGACAAGATGCAGTTCAGAAAACAAGTCTAGTCCAACAGCAAAGGGCTAGATGGCATGACAAGTACATCAAGGAGAAGAAATTCAAAGAGGGTGACTGGGCTCTCCTGTTTGATTCAAAATTCAAGGATTTTCAAGGTAAATTTCAGACACATTGGCTTGGGCCATATGAAATTGTTGAAATTTTTGATAATGGGGCAGTAAAAATCAGAACTATAGATGAAGAAGAGGTCACTTTTCTTGTGAATGGTCATAGATTGAAGCTGTATCACAAACCACTCTCAAGAGAACAATTTGTCAAGAAGTTCCAAGAAAGCAGTGATGTGAAGTTAATGAAGAAGAATTCTTCTTCATCAACTTGATTAAATTTTCTGAAGTATTTCTTTAAAAAATAAAAATAAAAATAAAAAATAAAGGTATAAACATGAAAACCAATCATTGATTGGCATGTTTATACAGAAAAGATAGGGTGAAAATCAGAGTCTCTCTGACACTCTAACTTTTCCATTTTGTTTTTGCAAGCAGCTGTTACAAAATCATAAGTTCAGATCCATAGTGCTTATGATCCATCTCATTTCATTTCATTCCATTCACTTATCCATCCATACTCCATTTCATTCATTCATTCATATTCTACTTCATTCCATGTTTCATTCATCTCATTCCATACTCCATCCATTTCATTTTCATGTCAAAATTTAAAGTTTGATGTCTTGCTGTAAATGAATAAAACATGTCATGGATTGCAGGGAAATTCTTATGTTCTTTCACTCCATTTCATAAACTGAATCCATTCCATTTCATCATCCACTTCATACATATCATGTCTCATCATCCATCTTCATTCATACCATATAACATTTCACCTATATTCCAAAAACACTCCATTCCATGATCAAAATGCTCTACAGGTACATTCTGCAGCTTAATAGACATTTTGCAGCTGATCAGCCTTTCCGCAGCTAGCCAGACATTCCGCAGCTACAAATCCTGAAGGCATTGATCAGTAGGCATTAGAATTGCAACAAAATGATCCAGTGTATCCATGAATAAGAAGCATCAAGAAGAATTATGAAGACTCTTCCAAAGGAGAACAAAGAAGACAAAGACTACAAAAATCAAATGAAAAGCAGAGGTAACAAGTTTAGATTATAATGGCATTTCATAAAGTTTAGCATAGTTTTAGTTATGAATTGTTCGAAAAGGTTGTTTTAATTATTTTTATTGATCATGACCAATAAACCCTCCACAAACTTTGGATTAAAATCTCTCGTTTCAAATTCCATGCTCGACATCATTTAAGCGGTTCAAATGGCCGAAGTGTTTGAATTCTTCACGTAACCCAACCAAATCATTCAATGATGATTCTCTTTTCCGTTGTAAAAATCTCCGTCGTCTTTTCAATCATTAATTCGTTTCCTCCACCTCACTCCATTACTTCATTCCGTAACTACTTCCATCACTCCATTCTGTAGCCGGCACTTCATTCCGCAAACAGAGATATTCTTATCACCGAGAGCAGAGAAAAAGGGTATATCAGTTTGAATCACCGTGGGCAGAGATTGAGCATTATCACTGTAAACGCAGAGGTATAGCAGTGAAGAATTTGAAGCCATTTGTTACCAAGAGACAGAGATATAGCAGTGTGGGAATTTGAAGTTATTTGCCACCGAGAGATAGAGGTATAGCAGTGTGAGAATTTGAAGCCATTTGTCACTGTCAATCAGAGGCATATCAGTCCAAAGTTTCATTGTCAACCAGAGGCATATCAGCTCGAAGTTTGAAGCTGTTTTCATTGTCAACCAGAGGCATATCAGCTCGAAGTTTGAAGCTGTTGTCACTGTCAATCAGAGGTATGTCATTCTGAAGTTTGAAGCCATTGTCATTAAGAACTTGAAGCCATTTCAATTCGAAGGTGAAAGTTATTATTTCTGTGGGTAGAAGAGTGTTAATCTGAACATTGAAGAAGAAATTATGGGTTTCATTGTAAGAACTGAACCAGTGGGTTCAAAATACCTAGAAGGCTACCCTCAATGTAAAGAAATGTTGCAACAAATAGGATGGCTACAATTTTTGGAGAAATTTAATGGCTTCCACAAAGAAGTCACTAAAACATTTGCAAGATCATTTCAAGGAACTGAAGTTGAAGTGGGAGATGTCAAATTTACTGTCACTGAAGTTTTCATTGCAAAAGCACAGGGTTGCTTAGAAATGGAGAGAGATGGTTCAAAAACAGAGAATTCCACAATGAATCCTGGAAGCAAATTCTAAAATCACCAGGTATGGATGTTGTGTAACCAGCTCCAAAAATAGAAGAAAAGAGATATGAACGCCTTAGAAATAAGCCACTTCGAGGGGGAAACCTCCAATACATTACATAAATGAAAAATTCTTTGATGATACAATTTACAAAACCTCCTTTCTATATATAGGAGTCCATGGGGCCATAATGTAATCCTAGTGGGCCACAATGTAATCCTAGCCGACCTAACAATAATAATTTAAGGGCACAATAATAACAAAATGGGGGTTACAAGGGTTCAATAATAATAATAAGGGGGTTACACTAACAATAATAAGGGACTATACTAGTGATATAGGGACCTAACATGCCCCTCTCCTTCAAAAAAGTGTTGTCCTCAACACTTGAGTAGCTCCTGGTGCTTCTGTATAAAATTCTCATCCTCCCATGTAGAATCTTCAGTGGGTAAGTTCTTCCACTTGATGAGATACTCTGAAATTGATCGATTCCGTAGTTGTCGAGTTCTTGTTTTCGTGACCGCTTCAGGTTCCAATATGACTTTTCCTTCCTCATCAAGTTCTAGCAATATTGTTTGAACCGGAATATTTTCACCTATAACCTTCTTTAAGCATCAAAGATGGAAAACTGGATGCACTCGTGAAGAAGTGGGAAGCTCCAATTTGTATGCCATAGTACCAATCTTTTGCAACACCTTGTAAGGACCATAGTACTTTGGCGATAATTTATTATCCTTCTTTGCTTGCTTGAGGGACATTTGTTTGTATGGTTGTAGCCGTAGAAATACCCAATCTCCTACATCAAAACTTCTCTCGCTGCGATGTTGATCTGCATGTTGTTTCATTCGATTTTGTGCTAAATTCAAGTTATCCTTTAAGAGTTGGAGAACTTCTTGTTGATGCTTGATGTGATCTTCCACTGCTTGAACCTTCGAATTTTCCCTTAAATATGATGTGATGGATGGTGGATGATATCCATAAAGTGCCATAAATGGGGTCATTTTTGCTGCAGTATGGAAGGAAGTGTTATACCACCATTCAGCAAGAGGTAACCACTTGACCCATTGTGTTTGTTTATCAGATACAAAACAACGAAGATATCCTTCCAAAAATTTATTTACGATCTCAGTTTGACCATCAGATTGAGGATGATAAGATGAGCTATGAGCTAATTGAGTACCCAAACAAGAAAATAACTCCGTCCAAAAATTTCCAGTAAAAATGGGATCTCTGTCGCTCACAATAACCTTTGGGCTTCCATGTAGTTTTTGAATTCTATCCATAAATGTAGTAGCAACTATACTTGCTTTAAATGGATGAGATAATGCACAAAAGTGTGCATACTTGGTAAGTCTATCAACTACCACCATGATGACACTCTTTCCTTCAGACTTAGGTAAACCTGTGATAAAATCCATTGAAATCTCCTCCCAACGTTGACTTGGAATTGATAAAGGTTGTAGAAGTCCTGGGGTCTTAATTGTTTCCACTTTATTCTGCTGGCAAACCAAACATTCTGCCACAAACTTTTGAATATCAGATTTAAGGCCATCCCAAAAAAATTCTTTCTTCACCCCGTGGTAAGTTTTTAAAAATCCTGAGTGTCCTCCTAAAGGAGAAGTGTGCAATTCCAGAAGAATCTTTTGTTTTAGTTGGGAATTATTGCAAAGATATAAGCGATCTTTGTACCATAAGGAATCATTTTTCCAACTAAATGTATCAGATGTACTAGGATCTTGCTGCAACTTTTGAATGAGTGTCCATACATCTTTGTCCTTCTTCCATTCATCTCTTGCTCTGGTTATCCAATCTGGTTGGATAATAGAAATGGCACAAAGCAATGCTTCCACCTCTTCATTCTTTCTTGAGAGTGCATCTGCAACAACATTAAGCTTTCCTTTTTGTAGATTATTTCAAAGTCATAACCCAACATCTTTGTGACCCATTTTTTCTGCTCTTCTGATGATAGTCTTTGTTCCAAAAAGTGTTTAAGACTATCATGATCAGTTTTTACTTTGAAGTGTCTTCCCATTAGGTAAGTTCGCCATTTCTTTAGTGCATGTAGTATTGCTAACATTTCCTTCTCATAAATAGGTTTCTGTAAATGCTTTCCTTTGATTGGACGACTTTCAAAAGCAATGGGTCTTCCTTCCTGCATTAAAACTGCACCAATTCCATTTCCTGAGGCATCACATTCCACAATAAAGGTTTTGTGAAGTCTGGCGTAGCTAAGACCGGTGCTAGGCACATTGCCTCTTTAAGATGTTCAAAGGCCTTAGTTGCTTCAGGAGTCCATGAAAATGCATCTTTCTTCAATAATGTTGTTAGAGGTGCTGCTATTCTCCCATAATTCTTAACAAACTTGCGATAATACCCTGCTAACCCGAGAAATCCTCGCAACTTCTTTATGGTTGTGGGGACTTTCCATTCCTTAATGGCTTTAATTTTGTTAGGGTCTACTTTAACACCCTCGTGAGATACAATGTGACCCAAATATTCCACCTCTTGTACTCCAAAGAAACATTTGGATTTTTTTGCATATAATTGTTTCTCCCGCAATAGTTTGAGCACCCTGTCAACATGTTCAACATGATCCTTCCAAGACCTGCTGTAGATTAGTATATCATCAAAAAATACTAGCACAAATTTTCTAATGAAGGGTTTGAAAATGGAATTCATCAACCCTTGAAATGTAGAAGGTGCATTGGTAAGGCCAAAAGGCATGACCAAAAATTCATAATGACCCTCATGAGTTCGAAATGCCGTTTTTGGAATATCTTCAGTCTTCATTCTAATTTGATGATATCCTGAACGAAGATCCAACTTGGTAAAATAAATTGCTCCATGTAATTCATCCAATAATTCATCAATCAGAGGAATGGGAAATTTGTCTTTAATGGTGAGCTTATTGAGCTCCCTATAATCCGGACACATTCGCCATGATCCATCCTTCTTGTGTACCAAAACTATAGGAGCAGAGAAAGAACTTTGACTAGGTTGAATTATACCTGCCTCTAACATTTCTGCAATCATACGTTCAATTTCGCTCCTTTGGAAGTAAGGATATCTATAAGGCCTGATGTTTGGAGGAACACTTCCTGGAATCAAATGAATAGCATGATCATGATCACTAATAGGTGGGAGTCCTTTGGGAGTTTCAAACACCTTAGAATGATTGTCCAAGACTTGTTGGAGATCTACAGAAATAGATGATTTTGATGTCGTAACTTCTAGTGAGCATAATTGTGCAATTACGCCTCGTTGTTCTTTCTTTAGAAGCTTTGTCATGACATTAGAGCTTATTATCCTTCCCGGCTTCCCTTCAATACCCCGTAATTCGACTTCCTTTCCTTCTGAAAAAAATTTCAAGAAAAGTTCTTGAAAAATTAAAAGCTACCGTCCCCAAAGATTGTAACCATTGTACTCCTAGTACAACATCAGCACCTCCCATAGGAATGGAAAGCATTGGACTAGTCAATACATATTCCCCATGGTTAGCTTGATATTATGGCATTTTCCAGATCAATTTATAGTTCCTCCATTTGCAACCATCACTTGACATTCTGGTGCTGGGTATAGGAAACAATTTAATTCCTTGGCTACCTTACAATGAATAAAATTATGGGTGCTACCCGAATCAATCAACACTATTACCTTTTTCTTCTTGATTTGTCCTTGTATCTTGAGAGTTTGAGGAGTGGTAATTCCTGCCAGTGCATTACACGATATGGTTAGATTCATTTCTTCCTCTTCTAGGGTTGGTTCCTGGTGTATATCCTCTTCTTGTTCATTTTCTTCTTCCTCTTCACAATCTATGTAAAATAATTTCTTCTCAGCACACTTATGACCTTAGTGTATTTGCTATCACAACTGTAGCAAAGCCCTTTTGCTCTTTTTTCTTCCAATTGTTGTGGTGTCAACCTTGTAGGTTGTGGAAATCTACGTGTAGCAACACTTCCTTCTTTATAGAATTGAGTGGTAGGCTTCCTTGTCGCCATAACTTTACATTCAACTTTTCTTGCCAACCTGAATGCCTTCTCCAATGAATCAGGTTCCAAAACGCGAACTTCATGTTGGATGTTATCCTTTAAAGTACCTATGAAGAGATCAATCCCGTGTTCCTCTGGAATATCAGTTACCCTTATATTCAATTTTTGGAAGTCCTCAATGTGATCCCCCACTAAACCCTTTTGTTTGAGATTTATCAATTGGCTAAAGAAGGTGTTTCTCTTTGTATCCTCATAATGTGCTATCATTTCCTCCGAAAAAATTGACCAAGTGACAATTTTTTTACGGGAGCAAAGCCATCGATACCATACAAATGTATTTTGTTCTAAATGTAAAGTTGCAATGCGTACCTTTTGTGTGTTTTGCACGTTATGGAGATCAAAATATTGCTCCATCCGTAGTATCCATGTTACAGGATCCTTTCCATCAAACTTCCTCATATCCATTTTTGGAATATGGTGGTTCTTCCCACCAACATTAGAGGTTATGAAATCACGATTAACATTTATTTTGTTCTCATCATGAGGTTCTTCTACTATATTTCCGCCATTAGGAATTTTTTCTTGTTTTAAGGTTGTCATCAAGCCTTCCATGTATTCTTTTAGATCATTCTTCATGTTTTCCATGTTGTCTTTCATGTTTTCATCGATCTTAGCTTCCATGTCATCAATCTTAGCTTCCATGCCCACTTCCATGCCATCCATCTTAGATTCCAAACCATTCATCTTAGCTTCCATGCCTTTCTTCAAACCATCCATATTAGTTTCCATGCCTTTCTTCAAAACTTCCATTTCATTTTTTGTTGTTCTTTGCGAGAGCGAAATTTGTTGCACTTGCTCTTGTAATTTTGATATGTCATGTTGCCATTCTTCGTCTTCATGAGTCACAGTAGACCCTTCTAAAGGCTTAATGGGAGTTGAATTCTTTTTAGGGGCCATTTTAGAATCCAATACTGATATCTATTCTACAATATTCCCTTGGAATCAATTCAACTTGATTCTTCAAACAAGACTTATGCAATTGGAAAAAAATACACACCTTTTACTTGCTTTTTAGGAGCTCTGTATTGAAATTGAATTATATATGTAATTGAGAATCTTCAATATCTTAAATTCATTGCTATAGTAGCCTTCTGAACTATCTTTCAAATGCCACAGATATGATCTGATTTGGATTCTTCAAGACAAAGTTATTTCCAATCTCCCACAATGACCCAACTTTGGACTGGTTCAGTAGAGCGAACTTGTACGGCTTGCCACGTGTCATTGTTTTGTCCTTCGTCTCTAAAATTGATAGCCAAGAAACTGCGGTTCGTGTAATTGCAATCACTTTTTACGGTACTCTAATCCGATGCCCAGAGAGAGAGTTATTGAACTTTTCCCACGATCACCTCTTTGAGATGAAATTCAGGAGCCTGAAAAAGCACTACCTTCCAAAGATCATATCTCCAAAACAATTGCGAACCAAGCTCTGACATTCTTTGATGACTTTCTTCAGGATCTCAGCTTCGCACCATATGAATTGCAGATTCTGAACCTTCGTAGAAAATGTTTTATAGCGCAAATGCCACGATGACCTGTTTCGGAGCCTGAAAAAATACCTAACTTCCACAGATCATATCTCCGAAAATATTGCGAACCAAGCTCTGAAATTTTTATACAAACTTCCTCAAGATTTCAGCTTCGTACCCTAAAAATTTCAGCTTCTGAAGCTTCGTAGAAAAAAAGTTATAGCGAAAATTCCACGATGACCTGTTTGGAGCAAATAAAACCCTCAAAAATAAAACCCCTAATCCAAACCTCGATACCAAAATGTTAGGTAACCAGCTCCAAAAATAAAATAAAAGAGATATGAACGCCTTTAGAAATAAGCCACTTAGAGGGGGCAACCTCCAATATATTACATAAATGAACAATTCTTGGATGATACAATTTACAAAACCCTTTTCTATATATAGGAGTCCATGGGGCCATAATAATCTCTAGTGGGCCACAATGTAATCCTAGCCGACCTAACAATAATAATAATTTAAGGGCAACACAATAATAACAAAATTGAGGTTAAAAAGGTCTAATAATAATAATAAGGGGGTTAAACTAACCATAATAAAGGACTATACTAGTGATATAGGGACCTAACAATGGATGTCACGGTATTTAAGAAAGGAATTCCCAGTTCTGCATTGAAAAATAAATGGAGAAACATACTACTTCTTCTGCAAAAATTTATTACATGTGAGGGTAGATATGGTACATTTTATGTCTACCACATTAGACTGATAATGCATTTTCTGGGGGAAGACTTAAACCTACCTTATTTCTTGCTTCAAAGTTTGAAAAAAATGGCTTCCTGTGTTCAAAGAAGGGTTCAATTTTTAGAGACAACTCTATATCATCATGGTTTGGTTAAAATTTTGATTGAACATCATTTAGCCAAAACAAATGATACATGGGACAATTTATTGATAAGAAATCATTTTGAAGAGCCAAAAGAACCCTCACCGGAACCACAGCCTACAAGGAGAAGTAGAAAATGGAGAGCCTCAAAAGTTGAAATCGACAAAACAGTCCAAGAAAGTAGTGAGGAAATCATTTCAGAGAAGTTGACTCAAATCAAGAGACAGCTTAAGGAAGAAAAGGTAATCAGGAAATCTGCCATGAAGAAAGGAGAGGGATCTTCTCAGCCTAGAAGAAGCCACAGACTAAAGGGGAAACTAAGGAAAACTCAAATCAAACAAACAGGGGTGATTAATATAGAAGATGAGGAAACATCCATTGAAGAAGATGTTGAAGAGGATTTTAATGAAGGAACCCTTGAAATTGACCCTGCTCAACAAGAAATTTATGACTATGTGGAAACTTTGGAAAGGAGAGCTTCATAAAGTAAGGAGAGAACCCCTAGTCCTCCACTGTCTGAAATAGATGTATTAAGAAGGAATAGGTATGAGTTGGAAATACTTAATAGACACATCAAAAATGAGAATGAAATTCTCAAGGATCAAGTCAAGCTCAAAACTAATATGAACTCAACCTTATCCCTACATATAGACAAAGTGGAAAAGACCAATGAAAAGTTGAAGCAAAGGAACAAGAAGCTAATCAGGGCACTTACCAACCTAAGGTTCAAACTTGTTATCAGAAAACCCAGAAGATCTTTAGCTTCCAGACAAAGGAGAAAGAGAGGATTAGATGTTCTTGCAGAAGCCTCTGAGTTCATAGGATAATTTGCATGAACACATGCAAGGAGACAACAGTGGGGGTATGTTGAGCCTCAAAATTGTGCTTTCTTTCATCTTAATTTACCTCATTTTCCTTTGTCCATTGCTATCCTAGACCCAATTGATCAATGAATTTAGTTAAAATTACTTTTAGAATGATTAACATGATTGACTTGCTAAGTTTTATGATTTTTGTCATTGTAATGCATTTTGACCGGAACTAGCTGCAGAATGCAGACATTCCGTAGCTAACCGGCGATTCTGCAGCTGTCTTCACGTTTGAGTATGTTCCAGGTGGCCTCTCAAGAAAAACCGCATATGGGCATATTCCACGTCATGTCTACATGGTTCATTGCTCACCATGAAGGAAGAAACGAATTCTGGGTATGGTTTTGGAACGTGGGAACACATTTAAGAAGGCAGACTTCTATTAGGACTGTCTCAGTCCAGATGTCTTTTTCCTTTTTACGTAGCCACTTCAAGAGTCCTAATGTGATTCCGATAAGGAAAGACAATGATCCTGAAATTGTTGCAAGTCTTGTTATGTGCATTTGTTATATAAACACTTGGGAAACCGAGAGCTAGGCTAGATTTTGTTCTAGATTTTTCTTAGATTCTGTGCTACATTTCTGAAGACGCAGAGTGCTCTGTTCAAGTTATTTCACCTTTAATGAAGCAGACAGTGTTGTTTTGAAAGCGTTGATTTGATTTGGAGTTAGATTTCGTCAGGTGGTAGAGGGCCCCTGCCTCTTGCATGGATTTATTTGCGTAATTTAGATAAGTATTCTAGCTGCCTTTACGTTTTTGAAGTTGAATTCGTAGTTGTTTTCATTAGCTACTGTAGTTATACTCATTCTAAAAACTCTTCCAAAAGAATAAGCTCTTCCAAAAGATTATAATGATGAATGGGAAATGGCTATAGTATTGTAGGATTTGAAGTTGAATTCATAGTTTTTTTCATTAGCTACTGTAGTTATACTCATTCTAAAAACTCTTCCAAAAGAAGAAGCTCTTCCAAAAGATTATAATGATGAATGGGGAATGGCTATAGTATTGTATGATTTAATTGTAATCTCTTTTATTCACCATCACAGTTATACTTATGCTAAGCACTCTTCCAAAAAATCTTTATACTGTCTTAAGCATGATTGTGATCTTGAACGTTTTAGTTGTGTGTTTTCACTAAGTACCATAGTTGTTCTTGCTCTTAAACGCTTGTCAAAAATATCATAATGATGGGTAGGAGATGGCTATGATATCTTAGTTTTTCATTTCTTTCAGTCTTTATGTTTGCATTTGCACTCAATTACACAGTCAGGATTGTTCTAAAAACTCTTCCAAAAGAAGGAACTCTTCCAAAATACCAATCATGATGGAAAAACAGACTGTATAATTCCATAGAATAATGCATGATAGCTTAGTTAGGATGCTCCGGAGTTTAATTGCACTTACTTCATGCTCAGTTGTTATGTTTTAAGTTTGATAATGACTTGTAGTTCAGCATTGTTTTACATTAGTGATATCTTAAGTTCATTCTTAGCTTAACTCATTGCATTTGCACCCCATATTCAGTTGTCATTCACTGCATATTAGACTACTTCAGTTGTTAAACTTAACAAAACAACCTTCATTATTTACAAACATCTTCTTGTTCTAAAATCTATAATTGCTTCATAACCACAGGAACAGAAGACAATATCATTTTAAGGCCTGAAGTACTTCTGCAACTCCCTTATCATCTCACAACAAACATTTCCTCAAAAGACTATTTCAAAAATCCATAACCTTTGAGTGAAGTGTAGTGTCATTAAACTAAGTTGCAGAATAGAGTTAGGAACTAGCTTTAGAGTAGAAGATCTTATGATGGTATAAATGTTTTATTCCAAATTTGCTTCAACAAATCTCTAATCAAGGATGAAATGTTGCATCATTATAAGTTAGTTGTTCAAACTGTTTAGTTAGGAGGATTTGCATGTTTAGTTGATCATTTCTCAAGTTGAGTTTATGTTTTGAATCATTTCCTTAGAAGTCATTATCAAGCTTTATTTCTGCTTAGTCATACAGTACATGTGTTAGTTATATTGTTTTTAATTATGATGCACATAATCAAGTTAAAAATATATATGTGATAAGAAGTTATTTGATGGACTTGATATTTGTGATTTAATTTTGCTGATTTCCGAACTTATATGAATATGGTTTAAAATTCACATTCTTTTGTGTTTGAAAACAAAAATTAAAAATAAAGCCTAGCTCATCTAGTAAATTTAGCTCATCTAGTAAACCATAGGGTCGATTTTCCTAATGGTTTCCTACACAATCTCCCTTCGGCAGGGGACGATTTCGCTAAAGGAACATCAGATAGAAATACACAATTTACATGAAATATGGATGAAAGAAGAGTTGAAGAAAGGATGAGAGAATTATAAGAAGAAGGAAGCTCTGAAGAAACAGGAGGAACAACTGTTGCTATTATAGCAGCAGGTTCAGGACCTCACCATAGACAAGCAAAAACTTCACGACCTCTCCCTCAATTTGCTGGGTTGTAGGCAGCCTTCTCCATCCTATCCTATTTTTATGTGGGAACGTTACTTACTGTTCTAGATGAAAGCCATTATGGAGGATAAACCCTATTTATGTTCTTCCACTCGCACATTTATAGATGTTTTCCGTGCCTTTGATTTCGATGAGCAAAGTTTGCTATGTGAGTTATTCTTACACAATATTATTTGGGAACATGTGAGTATGTAGATGGTTGTGACTGTGTTCTCCTATATGAGAGATCTTCAGTTGAGAGATTTTGTATCCTTCATGAAGAATCAGATTGAATGGCATCTGGCCATCAAATCTATGGAGACTAATGAGGAGAGGACGACATTGTGGGTTTGGGCAGAACCAGGAAGAGCTACCGAGTTAAGGCACGAATTCAGGAGAATGTTGAGTACCCCTAGGATTAAAGAATCGACTTCCACTTATAGAAGAAGAATTTTTAACTTCTGCCTTAATTAATTCTCAATGATGAAGAGACGAGCCTTGACAGGGTACTTGAAACGCACGGAAGCCAACAGTGTTGAGCTACTGAAAGGGGACCCATTCTCATTCTAGAATTTCATGGTGGCTGTTACACATGTACCAGCTTATGCACAGATCGTACAATCCCTTGGTTCTTTATGACTGGGATTGAGATTCAAGTTTCCTTTGATATGGCTTCCAAATGAGGATTATCAGAGTAATTATGAATTGAGTAAGTATGAGTTAGAGTCCTGGGTATGACAGTTGATGGCCAATCGGGGATACAGGTCTGCAGAAAAAGATACAACTGGTGCTTATGATCTCACCGACCTGCACCAGAGATATTCCCATGAGAGATGAGTTTGCATGAGGATATGCAAGTATTTCAGTTGGGGGGAGATGTTGGGTGCAATTTTGCACATTTTTCCTACATTTTCTTTCCATTTTTTTCCTCATGACCATAACCAATGGGACTATCTTTGCCTCTTTTTCCTACCTCTCTATCCTAACTTGTGTTGTTTTACCTTGTTTTCATTACTCTGTCATTTCATCAATTATTATGATATATCGTTCCTTTTTATGACTAATTGAGGATGAATGTTCGGAGAAGATCTATGGTATTTGTGTTGTCTTTCTATATGTCATTTGTAGCACCAAAGATCCTGAGCACAAAGTACACAAGAGTAGTTAAAGGTGTGTTGTTACAGCGAGCAATGTTGTTACACCTTGCTGTTACAGATCCACTGGAAACTGTTGTTACACCCTGCTGTTATAGACCCACTGGAAAATCGCTGATACAGTTGTACCATTGATCGGATCCCATCAACACCTACTAATGATATGTCCTTTAGCTGTTACACTACATCTGTGGTTTTATTGCGATAGCTGCAGAAGTTGTTTAGCATTGTATTCTTGGGATAACAACCTATGGACAGTTTTGATTGTAATCTATAATTTTATAGTCAGAACTTTATTAAGGAGAGATTATAACTATATGTCTTCTATTTCGATCAGCATGAGAATCATAAGATTCTCATGATTGATCCATCCCTTGATTTTCTGAGATGTAACTGCTATATAGATCTCGGCCCTAGAGGTCAAAAGGTTAGCAGGGAAAAACATTATTTTGGCTCTGTAATTGTGCTAAGATTAATAAAGATTCTCCTGTTATTGCTGTTACATGCATTATTCAATTTAGTTTCCGTTAAGGTCTTCCTCTACCTGTGCCCTGCTAGGGAGGAAGGGCCCTCCTTCTTAGCAGGGATTGCAGTGATTAAATTAGTTGTGTGTATGTAATTGTATTTCAGTTTATGTATTGGAAGAGTGTTTTTGTTGTTGTTCAACTATGAATACATCAGCTTCAACTTCAATACTTTGTATGTTGTTACACATATGATATTAGAGACACCAGCTGGATACTTTTTGTGTGGCGCGCTAGAAAATATTAATTGAAGTGTGATTCCAGTCTTGTAGATCCTTTTATTTCTGCACGAGTGATTTACTTCCAACATTTACTTCAGCAATGGTTTCGTTTGTTTGGAATTTCTTCTGTTTGGTGTATCGGCATAGACAATGCAACTGTCATTGGAATAAAAAGACGTCCATGGATTGATAATTAATGTGTACTGTTTAGTCATTTAATAGTGATTTATACAACCCAAAACATGCTACAGGAAGAAACTTGTCTAATGAATATGGGGTAGAAGCAATTTCATGTGTGTTGAGGAGGTAAATCCCCTCTGCGGACAGAGGCGATCCCTACTAGCCCAGATCGGGTCTAGCAACAATCAAACACGCTACAGTGCAGGTTCCTAATTGCAAATAAACCGACTTGCGAGGAAGGCTTACCTGGAATCCAATGTTGTCGTTTATAGAAGAGGTGGTACTCCCGTTCCTTTGCCCTGGCAAATCACAATCCTCACGATCTCCATGATCGGACACCTGCACATGCAAGAAACAACACAAACGCAAGCATAAAATCCAGTACATACAACTATATGTCAGTCGAAGAGGACATAACTCATGAACATGATCAAGAACAAGAGTGGAACCATAACCGATAGTCGCTTATCATTAAAGAGTTAAAAGAAGAATACAACCATAGCTTCGACGCAGCACTCTCCTTTAGCGGGTCGTCAGCACAACATGTCTCGATAAAGCCTGTCAGGGATGGGACAAGGCAAGGGAGAGTGTTGAAACGTCAATATATATGGTTGTATTCTTCTTTTGAATCTTTAATGATAAGCGACTATTGGTTATGGTTCCACTCTTGTTCTTGATTATGTTCATGAGATATGTCCTCTTCGACTGACATATAGTTGTATATACTGGATTTTATGCTTGCGTTTGTGTTGTTTCTTGCATGTGCAGGTGTCCGATCACGGAGATCGTGAGGATTGTGATCTGCCAGGGCAAAGGAACGGGAGCACCACCTCTTCTACAAACAACAGCGTTGGATTCCAGGTAAGCCTTCCTCGCAAGTCGGTTTATTTACAATTAGGAACCTGCACTGTAGCGTGTTTGATTGTTGCTAGACCCGATCTGGGCTAGTAGGGATCGCCTCTGTCCGCAGAGGGGATTTACCTCCGCAAAAAATTGAAAACCACCATGCGGGAAACTAGTGGTATAAAGGGTGGCAAGCGGGTTCCGACGCTAGTTGGGCTACTCGAAAACAAGATAAGGTCAAGAGACGCTATGAGACCACTCATCGTAGCGGTTCCTCAGGAACGGTTAAAACAACCAAGTGAAGGCATATGATCGGCCAAGCAGATAGTGACGATGGAGTGAGAAAACCAAGGCTCATCTGGCAAAAACAGGCTGATAAAATGGCAATCACAAAAGGTAAAATGGGAAAGGTTTCATTTTTACACAAGCTTGAAATCAGGAAACTCTGCTTGAAGTTGGTTTCATTTTTACACAAGCTTGAAACAAGGATAAACTATGCTTGAAACCAGTTTCATTTTTACACAAGCTTGAAACGGAAACAAACTATGCTTGAAAAAGTAAGCATGCCCCCGGCATGGTGACTCAACGTCCAGGTGTACTTTTCGAGTTCACTAACCAAGGAATCCCCTCGATGGGAATCTGGTCATTTCCCTCCTTTTGGGAATGTTGGTGCTCCTTATATGGCAACGTTGTCCTTCACAGGTTAAGCATTGGGTTACTTTGTTTGAGGTTGTTTACGATGGCAACTTTTCCGAGTTCACCAAACGAGGAATCCCCTCACGATGGGGAATCTACAGTCAATTTACTCCTTTTGGAAATGTTGGTGCTCCTTATATGGCAACGTTGTCCCTTCTTGGGTTAACTGTTGGGTTGCCTGTTTGGTTGTTTTCAACCTCTGTGGTCCCAAATGTCTCAGCTACTGTTCAATCAGTTCCTCCGCCTGAACAACATCATGTTGATTCTAAGGTGGACCTCTCCCCTTCTTCGTCTGTTTCTGCGTCCTCCTCTTCTACTTCACCTGGTGAAAGTTTGGATTCGAGTAACCAGGTGGCTAAGAAGAAGAAGAAGAAGACAAAAAAGAAGAAGTCCGATAAAGGAGAGGCTAGCTCTGCGGCTATTGCGCCTAAGAAGTCTCCTCTTGATAAACCTTCCAACCCTCCACGGAAAGTCAAGTTCCCTTGCATGTTGTGCACGGGAGACCATCTTCTTTGAGATTGCCCTGGCATTCCCAAGGTGCTTGAAGTGTGGTCCAATGGTCGTCCGCCATTGCCTTTGGCTTCCGGGAGTCAAGTTGGGGGCACATCTTCAACTGGTGCTAGTAAGGCTCCTAAGAAGCAGGGTAAGATTACCAATCCCTGTAAGTTGTGTGAAGGGCACCATGCCATTCACCTTTGTCCATATATGGATGAAGCCAAGCGAGTGTTGGACAACCCGGCTGTTTCCACACCATGCCTCTCAGCTGGTTATAAACAACTTTCTTTGAGTCCTCCACTAGCTGATCCTACGATTAGTCAAGAGTCATCCTTGGTCGATCCTGCTCCCTCGGAAATTCAGATTCAGGAATCCATTCCCGACCAACCATTGGTCATGGGATCGGTTGAACTGGCCCTGTCTACGGTGCACCAGGTCTTTTCCGTTGATATTGGATCTCATCCCCCTCAGGTTCTTCTTGTTTCTTCAGATTCCTCGGATTTAGAGAAAGATTCTCTTGTCCCTATACCTCAATAAGTTGCTCCTCAGCCTCCGTGATGGGTTAGAGGATACCCCTCCAAGAGATGGAGTCATGGAGGATTCTTTCCTTCTTCGTAACACCGGGGGAAGACCATCTCGGTTCGATGGTGGCCCCCTATGTCTTTCAAAGGTCGCTTCCTTTGTTGGAGAAGATTTGCGGAATGCGCAACTTAGTCTTATGTTGCCTTTATAGATCACGATGCGGGGCTTTGGTCGGCGTAGCCGGCACCATTATAGACGAAGGCTTAGCTTAGCTTTTAATCATCCTCAACTACTTGGCAAGCTTTTTGGCTCACGCCACTTGTGCACAATAGCGAGAATCTGTTGGCATTTAACGGAGAAGAACGAGTCAACCGTTAGGGATCCTTCCAAGGTTACCTGTTACTTTGGGAGGTAAAACCGTCCATATGGACGTGATGGTTGTTCCAGGCCCCTTGGATTTCAATCTGCTTTTGGGGCGCGATTACACCTATGCCATGGGAGTGCTTGTCTCCTCCCTTTTTCGTGTGGTCTGTTTTCCACATGAAGGACGGATCGTGACCATTGATCAGCTTTCGTTCTTTGGTCCTGATGTGGCAGCTGGCCCGCCATCATCCCTTCCTAGTTTTTATCCACCCGTTGTATCTGCCCCACCGCAGGTCAACTATGTGGCTACCTACCCCATGCCTGTGCTCAGTGATGATGCCGTTGTGCATCAGGTGCTGGGGGCATTGGGTCCAGACTTCCAGGATGTTTTCCTTCCATCGGGAGGGGAACTCTTGGAAGCGATGACTTCTTGTTCATTATGATGAGGTTGTCGGAGCAGAGTTCCTTGTCTTGTGTCAAGCTCCTTAAAAAATGAAACAAGGTTGTTGGAGCAGAGTTCCTTGTCTTGTGTCAAGCTCCTTAAAAAATGAAACAAGGTTGTCGGAGCAGAGTTCCTTGTCTTGTGTCAAGCTCCTTTAAAAATGAAACAAGGTTGTCGGAGCAGAGTTCCTTGTCTTGTGTCAAGCTCCTTAAAAAATGAAACAAGGTTGTCGGAGCAGAGTTCCTTGTCTTGTGTCAAGCTCCTTAAAAAATGAAACAAGGGTGTCTGAGGATAGTTCTTTTAATGTGTCAACCTCGTTAAAATAATGAAACACGTTCTTGTTCAATTCGAGTCTTTGATCAGATCTCGTAAAATCCCAGTCGAGTCTTTCTTAGATCTTGTAACTTGAACCTTCACTCCATCTGCCTTTCATATGGACTGAATCTTGGGGGGCATGTACCTCGAATTGAGTCACCATGCTAGGGGCATGCTTACTTTTCAAGCATAGTTTGTTTCCGTTTCAAGCTTGTGTAAAAATGAAACTGGTTTCAAGCATAGTTTATCTTTGTTTCAAGCTTGTGTAAAAATGAAACCAACTTCAAGCAGAGTTTCCTGATTTCAAGCTTGTGTAAAAATGAAACCTTTCCCTTTACCTCTTGTGATTGACATTTTATCAGCCTATTTCTGCCATATGAGCCTTGGTTCTCTCACTCCATCGTCACTATCTGCTTGGCCGATCATATGCCTTCACTTGGTTGTTTTACCCATTCCTAAGGAACCGCTGCGATAAGTGGTCTTGTTAGCCGGCCTCTTGACCTTTATTTTTTTTTAGCAGTTCCACCATTACCGGAGACTTCGGTTGCTACCCTTTTATACCACTCGTTTCCCCAATGGAGTCGCCAAATTGTTGAGGTAAATCCCCTACGTGGTGGGCGATATGTTAAGTCCCTATAACAATAGTATAGCCCCTTATTATGTGGTGTAGCCCCCCCCCAAATCGGGTGTAGCAACAATCAAACGCTACGGTGCGGGTTCTAATATAAAATAAGGCGACTTGCGAGGAAGGCTTACACCCGATCCAGCGAGCGTAAGTACGCCAGAGAGGTGGTGCTCATTTTGTTCCTTTGCTGCTGGCCGAGATCACAATCCCATCGATCTCGCCGTGATCGGACGAACTACGTGCAAGAAACAACACAAACGCAAGCATAAAACCCAGTGCATACAACTATATATCAGTCGAAGAGGATATAACTCATGAACATGATCAAGAACAAGAGTGGAACCATAACCGATAGTCGCTTATCATTAAAGAGTCAAAAGAAGAATACAACCATAGCTTCGATGCAGCACTCTCCTTTAGCGGGTCGTTAGCACAACATGTCTCGATAAAGCCTGTCAGGGATGGGACAAGCCTCTCTCTCCGGATACTTGGCAATAGTCTCCTTGCTTGGATTTGGCCTTAAGGGAATCAAGAAGGCTCTTGCAGCATAAGGATGTGAAAGCTCTTGGGAACTTGGAGATTAGCTTGCCATGGAGAAGAGAAAGCTTTTATAGAAGGAGGAAGGGAAGTTGGGATCCCTATAATTATGGGATTGGCCCTATCATCAAGGAAGCTTCCATGAGAGGTGGCAAACCACTTCCTCTCTATGGAAATCCATAGCCAAACCACCCAACTCAAGATAGATATCAGTCCAGGAATTTGTTAGGATGAAACTTCCGCCTTTTATATTTAAAAAACACCTCTTAATATGGTTGGCACGGGTGCGGCTCTATGACAGAGCGCAAATTGGTGCACCATCTTTGGAGGATTTTCCCCCTTGGCGCGAGGGCTGAACTGTGGAACCGCGCCAATGAAGAAAGAGCTATTTTTAGGGTTTTTTGTAGGGAGATGTCTTAAGGGCAATTAAAGCTCATCTTCAGAGGGATGCAATGAAAGTATTTTCAAGTCTTGTCTCTGCCCACATGTCATGGAATGAGCCCTCCAATGTGCGGGATGGGGATTGCAGGGACGGTGACAAATTGCTGTGTAACAATGTGTTGTTTATGTGATAAACAAATCTCCCACAAAGAGTGTGATGAACACAGTACTAGAAGAAGCATGGTTAGATATGTCTTGCATCATATCTCATCGAAGAGTGTTTGGATGTGTAGCCTATGCACATGTGCCTAAAGAGTTAAGAGGCAAGTTGGATGTTAAAAGTGAAAAATTCATATTTACTGGTTATAGTGAACAATCAAAAGCTTCTAAGTCATATAACCCTGTCTCCAAGAAGACTATAATTAATAGAGATGTTGTGTTCAAAGAAGCAAGTTATGACCTACTACATTTGGCGCAAATTCCGACACTTGGTTCCGATGCTTTTGACCAAATGTCGGAAATTTCCCCAATTTTTTTCCATCCCGCCCGAAACCGTCGCTATACCGACGTTTATAGAAAGGTGTCGTATTACCGACACTTAGAAAAGTGTCGCCATTGCGACGTTTGGAGGAAGACGTCGCACTGGCGACACTATGGCCCAACACGTCGCTATTGCGACGACTACAAGTGCGACACAATATCTAAGTGTCGTAATTGCGACGTTTGGAGGCCTTCGTTGCAATAGCGACGCCTTTTCCGTCGTCGGTATAACGACACTGATATGCGCGCTAAAATACAAAAACGAAACTTATATGCACGCTACATAAAAATGATTTTATTGTTTCGTATCCGTCGCAATAGCTATATTAACGTCTGATATCACGCGCGCATCCGCCCTCGGCTCTTGCAGAACAGCATTCGCCCTCAGCGTTCGCCCTCAGCTCTTGCAGAACAGCATTCACCCTCAGCTCTTGCAAAATGGTAAGTTCTTACTGCAGGCCCTTCCTCCTATAGTAGGGTTGACTCTATTTGGGTTTTTTTGGTCAATTCCATTGGATTGTGTTAGGCTATAGTGTTCTCTCTAGATGTCAAGAATCAAGATTCAATACCCTCTATTATCTTCATCACCCAATACAAGATTTAAATTTTTTCCAAAGAAACGCTTATTAATTTGGCAGCCATTATTTCTCCCTGCTTTAAAAACCCTACATTTAAATGAAAACAAGCATTGCATTTCAACTACAAAAATATATTAGTGTTCAAATGTACATGTGTGCTACATTAACGTCTGATATCACACGCGCATTCGCCCTCCGCTCTTGCAGAACAGCATTCGCCCTCAGCTCTTGCAGAACAGCATTCGCCCTCAGCTCTTGCAGAACAGCATTCGCCCTCAGCTCTTGCAAAATGGTAAGTTCTTACTGTAGGCCCTTCCTCCTATAGAGGGTTGACCCTACAACCTAACCAAATAGCTCCACTTGAGAAAAAATTTCATAATCTTGGGGCTGGATATACTGCAGAGCAAACAATTTTAGTTATCATTCGTGCTCCAATATATTAATATACTTTTTACATTGAACTGAAGATAGGGAAACAAGCAAATGCTAGCCATCATACAATGCTTTGACATAAGAGTTTTGAGTGACATACTTGAAAAAGAACTCATCGACTGATATTTATAATCATTTGAGTTATTCAAGTTAAACACAATGTCAAGAATCAAGATTCAATACCCTCTATTATCTTCATCACCCAATACAAGATTTAAATTTTTCCCAAAGAAACGCTTATTAAATTGGCAGGCATTCTTTCTCCCTGCTTTAAAAACCCTACATTTAAATGAAAACAAGCATTGCATTTCAACTACAAAAATATATTAGTGTTCAAGTGTACATGTGTGCATCACTTGTGTAGGGTATTCCTTTTCCACTTTCACATTATCCAAGAATGTGTGCGGTATAGTTCATATTTTTTGTGATTTAGATTATCTTGAAAAAGGAAAGGTAAATTATTTCCCATGGAAAAAGAAGGTTTTCCCTTTTTACTACTGGAAATGGTACAAAAAAGTTCCATTTATACCCGAAACTCCTATGAAACGGGAACCAAATAAAGGCCATGTCCTCAATGGACATCATTTGGCTTTGAAAATGGCCATTGCACCGTGTTGTTTCTTATATTACAGCACGATAGTTTCTTAGGTCATTTCTTTTTTCTTGAGATGAAAAACAACCAAAGAAATCGTGAAGATCCTTTTAAGAAATAAATGACCATTTCTCAATCATATCTCAACTATTTTTTATTTTATTCAGTGGTTGCTTTCTTTGAGAGAAATTTGACACTTTTATAAGGAATATAACATAAAAACACAAAATGGGAAGGAATTGATGATGTAGATGACCTTTAGTTGTTGTCAATTAAGAATTGATAATACACGATGCATGTTATGTACTACAAACTAGATTCCTTCCTGGAGTTAGGACATAGAGTATTGAATCAAAGTTGTAGTTTCTAACTTCTTGTATTGGTTCATCAATCTTGAAATTCGGACATTGCATGTCTTCATTGCTTCATGTTTGAATAATTTGCATCATATCGTACAATAGGAAATTAGGAATTATGATTATTATTACTTTATGAATCTGTTAAGTTACTTTTAAGTTTGCATGGTTTAGTGTGAAATTATTCTAGTCCCCAAACACATATAATCAAGGAATTATAACGTGATTTCAAAAATTAAATATCAACAAAATCGTTTAAAGGATATTGAAAGGAAAAAGGTGATGGAAGATAGAAAGTGCCTTACTTAAATTCTCTAAGGATTTTCAATAGTTGCTCCAAAAGCTTCACTTCAAGGCCCTTCAAGATCGTCTCCAACAATGCTATACCATCAGCTTCAACAATGTTGCTCCAAAAATGTCCTGAAGGTCTTCACAACAAGTTTACTAGAAGTTGCTCCAACAATATATTCAATAAGGTCTTCATCGTCAACTCGTCTCTTGTTTGGGTGCCTTAATGTGCAATGACATGTTTCCAGGACTGAATTCAATGCAAGGCATATTTGAAACTCTAACTTTGTCGTCCAGTGTCTTATTAGAAATTATTTCAGTTTTCATTTTGTGTTTTTAAGTTAGATATTGTTTTCAAGTTTTTACATTTATAATTTTATTGCAATGTGGCAGACTGATGAGAGCAGTGCAGGAACAACCCAGAGACGGGATGATCACGGAAAGAGGCCAGCGGAAGAACATGTAAAGTGCCAGCATTGCTCTATCTTTAGGTATTTTAGTTATTTACATAATTGAAATAATATTAATTTTGTTCAAGTATGCAGACACCTAGCCATGGTACGCCTGATGATTCCCTCTTTGAGGAAGAGCTTTCTTCATCCCTATCTCTAGTGTTCTTGTTGCAAAAAAAGGCACGAAATGCAAGGTCGGAATTTAATACTTTGATAGACGCGCCTCAAACACCTGAAACAGAAGAGAAGATAAAACAACTTATGAGCCAGCTAGAAAGATATCAGGTAATAATAAAAATTCAAAAGGATATTTTTTTTGTTCTGCATGAGATGAATTGTGATAGTTTGATTTTTAATTTTTACATTGAATAAACTAACAAAAATTTCTTTTGTATGTAGCATTTTCTGGCACTTGCTGAATCCGGTGTTGGTGGTAGTGGGACACAAGGGCAAGAGATTTCCCAACAACCCTCTTGTACACCTTCTACTCCTTTAGGTGCCAGGCAAGAAACACACCCTGCCCAAGCAGACACCCAGCCAACCGCTGAACTTGTTGGCAATGATGAGGCTGATATGGCCAACTACATTATTGCGTTTCCTGGAGCTACACGTGTCAGCTCCACAGGGACCATTAATGGAACGTTGTTGGTGAACGATGAAGGTGTCCCTATAAAGCATGTACAACTCCCAGGTAAATTTTAATATTTTAACTATTTCATGTACTTTATCTAAAACATATTTATCATGATTTTTATTTTTAAATTAATGATAATATCTTCTTCTTCTTCTTCTTTTCTTTTTCTGTGTAGGAAACAATGATTTCTACAGGTTTCTGGAGAGCCATGCGTTGGTAATTTTTGGCCCAACCATACGCACGGGGTGGAATTCCCAGAATTCCAACCTGAAAAAAGAACTTCTAGATTATCTAGAAGCCCTTTTTGGGGTCGGCACATTTGACAGAAAAGCGGTGGCTCAGGTAGCCGGAAAATATTTGAAATATACCAGGGACACCTATAGGACACAATTGCAATTTAACCCTAGATATGAGCGTCCTCTCGCAGTTTCAGAGAGTGAGTGGAGAGCACTCATCCATGACGGAAAAGAGAAAAGGGCAAGGAAAGAAGGAAAAATGCCAACTGGACCCGCAAGGTAAATTACAACTTTAATTCAATAGCTTTAATTTTCTTTATGTCTAAAATAAAAGTGTGCTACGTCATATCTGACTTCAATATTTTGATGTTAGGTTGCCTGACACCTCAAAGGCAACCAAAGCTAGGATTGAAAAAAAGGGCCATCACAAGCTAGGCCGGGGCGGCTACTTGAAATTAGCCGCAAGAATTGTAATTAAGTAGCTAAACATCTTATAATTAATTGTATCGCCTTCCAACGTTTTTGTAATCCTATCAAACATGATTAAAAATACACAATCATATGTAATTTAGGGTGATGACTTCAGAACAGAAACTATAGAGGAAGATAAAAATATCGCTTTCCATTTCGGCTATCAAGTCGTAGTTGAACGTCGCAGAAGCTTGGGGCAGGTCCCAAGATCCAGAATGCCTGATAAGGTAAAACATTAACCTTTCAATATGTTTGTTTTCGTCCATAAATTTAATGTCTAACAACTTTGTTTAAATCAGGGGAGAAACACTACCGACGAGGAAAATAACCCAGTTTTAGAGCCAGATGTAGATGATCCTCACGTGCAACCTGATCATTGTAGTGGGGACCAGGCCGACAATGCTACTATCGGTGAGGGCCGTGACGGTAATTAATTTCCACTTATAATTTTTTCTAATTATACCTTGATGGTTGTCCTTATAACGTTTTTTGTTTAAATGACAGAGAATGTTTCCCTTGAGGATCTTACCACCGGAGAGGAAGACAGGGCAACAGTCCCAACGGCGACAACTGGTGCACCAGGTAAATAATCTCATTGCAATTTTTTTTATTAATATTACCGAACTAGTTCAATGATATTTAAAAACTGACAATTAAAATTTAATATTATCTGTTTTTGTAGGCGATGCCCCGTCACAGGATGAGACCGGACATCGTGACTACGCAACTAGATTTTGCGGCGACAACTGGTGCACCAGGTAAATAATCTCATTGCAATTTTTTTTATTAATATTACCGAACTAGTTCAATGATATTTAAAAACTGACAATTAAAATTTAATATTATCTGTTTTTGTAGGCGATGCCCCGTCACAGGATGAGACCGGACATCGTGACTACGCAACTAGGTCGAGCGGCGACAAATTTGGTGCACCGGGTAAATAATCTCATTTTGTTTTTATTAATATTCTTGGACTAGTTCAATGATGTAGAAAAGTAATGGTCAGAATTTATATTCTGTCTGTTTTTAGTAGGCGATGCCCGTCACGGATGGACGGACCGCTGGTGACTCACGCAACTAGGTCGTATGTGACAGGCGGTGCACCAGGTAAATAATCTCATTGCAATTTTTTTTATTAATATTACCAAACTATTTCAATGATATTTAAAAACTGACAATTAAAATTTAATATTATTTTTTTTTGTAGGCGATGCCCCGTCACTGGATGAGACCGGACATCGTGACTACGCAACTAGGTCAGCGGCGACAACTGGTGCACCAGGTAAATAATCTCATTGCAATTTTTTTTATTAATATTACCGAACTAGTTCAATGATATTTTAAAAATGACAATTAAAATTTAATATTATCTGTTTTTGTAGGCGATGCCCCGTCACTGGATGAGACCAGACATCGTGACTACGCAACTAGGTCAGCGCCGACAACTGGTGCACCAGGTAAATAATCTCATTGCAATTTTTTATTATTAATATTACCGAACACATTCAGCGATATTTATTTACAAACTAGTCCGTTAATATTATCACTTTTTTGTAGCGTGCCCGTGCGGATGGAACCCGGACATCGTGACTACACAACTAGAGTGTGTGGCGACAACTAAGTTACTGGAGTAAATAATCTCATTGCAATTTTTTTTTATTAATATTCTTGAACTAGTTCAATGATATTTAAAAACACGACAATTAAAATTTAATATTATACTGTTTTGTAGGCGACCAACTCACAACAGTGAGGCAAGATTCCTTAAACGGCTATGGCCTCCGTAGGCAGTGGGTGAAAGGCAGCGGGGGAGGAAAGCGAGGCATGATGATATTGATGATGTAATTAGGAGCTTTAAAAATAGGAAGAAGAAAAAGAAAATTCGATAATGTAAAATATTGTATTCTTATAGATAAACATTATAATGACTTCATACTTGGGCATTTTTAATTTATTATAAAAAACTCATTTATCATACTATTTTTATGTCAAGCATTCATTGCAATGTTTCCTTGCGTACTTTTTGTTGAATTGTTTTTTTATTAGTTATTGAATATTTTTTTTTATGCTCATGAAAGTAAAAAATGAAATATAGATTGGGTATTGGGGAATTGAGAGTGATGTGAGGGGGGGGAGGGGCCATAAGAGCTTTCACCTTCACGTGGTTGGCCCTGTTTAGTAGAGAATAATTTATTGGAGCGATTTAATCTTGGAGCAAACCTCCCTTGATCCAGCGTAGCAACAAAAAAGTCACTGTTGACTTAGTTGCTACTCTTTCAGATCGTGGGAGGCTTGTTCCAAGTTAATGCGACTCCAATAAATTGTTCTTGAAATGAAGAGAAGCTTATTCAGGTATTTTTTGACATTTTCAACATATGTTCTAACATTATCATAAGAATGCATCTTAGAGTAAAAAATACTACATCAATTACTTGTATTTATTGTATAGATAATGATGGATTTTGATTGACTTGGCAGTGCAGGTGCAAATCCTCTTGCATCATGAGCAATACAATTTGTCAACCAGGGTCATGTCCAGGATATTTTTGCTTGTGCGCTTGACCAGGTTCGTAATGTCACATTTTGTAAGTTCCTTTACAGTTCATAATTCAATATTAAGCTTGTTCATGATTATTATCTAGGTTTTTTGTATGTGTTTTTCATCTATTTGATTGTAAGCAACTCTGCATGTTTCCTGTTGTTCACTATGATTTCTCCCATTACCACTCCCAGGATGAATCCGAATTTATTGTTACATAGGTTACTTTGTTGTTACTATGATTTCTCCATTTAGGATTTCATAGGTTACATCATGTAAAGTTGTCAATCTCAGGTTGGTGATGAGATTTAGTTCTCCAGATTTGGGGATTTTATGATATTTTATCCCTCATGTCATTCCTGCATCACCTCGTTGTTTGAGCATGTCAATTGTCTACCACTTGTACCAATTGGCACATGTCAATCTCTGAGTGGTGCCACATTTCACCTATTTTCAGTGAGAGTTTAGGGTTTCTCTAACATAGCTTCAGAAATCCGATTCAGTGCCTGCTTGAATATTGTCACATAATACTCATAGTTTGGATTGATGAGCATGTTCTGAATGGTTGGTTGATTCATAAGAACCACCCATATAGTCATCTTGAGATATTTTAGAAGTTTTCTCGGGTTTCCTTTTTCACTGTTTCTAGTGGGTGGGATGGTGTGGGGTGATCCATCAATATTGGTGCTCTTGTAGTAGGGAATTTGTTTTTGGGGATATAAAGGAGCATTTGATGTAGATATCCCATTGGATGCATTCATAGATGGGCACGAGAGGTCTAGAATTTAAATTAAAAATATGCAACCTCTAGCATGGCAACTTGAAGGCTGCGAGAGACACTGGTTAAAGATTGTTTTGTGGTGGCCTTAATATAGTCGTGATTTCTTTCTATTATCTTAATGCAAATATATAGTCCGGTCTCATTAAAATGAGGATTGTGGTTTTATTTCTCTTTGGTTGTTTCTCTCTTAATGCTCCAGAAGTTGCCAAAAGTTGCGATAGTTGTTTAGTTTTACTGTTACAACTTAAAAGTGGTTTTTAGCAATGGGAGTCATGTTTTTTAAGGTTCATACTAATATGAAGATCTTGTAATTCTATATTCAGCATAAGAGAAGATGGCCCCTGCTTTGGGCAGTATGACAACAATTGCCACATCTACCTCATTGGGTAACAATGGAAAGGGGAAGAAGTTAGGTGCAATGTTTGATAATTATGGCAGACAATTGTCTTCTCTTTCAGTTTTTTCACCCATTTCCTTTAATCGCTCAAGCAGAAGAGGGACTCTGAGATTACGTGACAGAGAGAAGGTAGTTAATACAAGAGCTATGGAAAAGGAGTTGTACTTCAACAAGGATGGCTCGGTGACAAAAAAATTGCAGGTCAGAGAAAAAATTATGTTTAAAGGAAGGTCCCCTGCACGTGAAACTTCACTGCGGTGGATCTTTCCTTGTCCAATTATATTTTATTTTAATGTGTTATTTTAATTTTTCATGGAGGGTTGTTATTTTAGATGTGTGCTCTGGTTTTCTTTTTAACGTTGTATTAGTTCCCCCTCTTAAATGTCTTAGATTTGGTAGGCATAATTTGAAAACTCAAAGGTGAAAGGAAACATATTTGTTACCCGGTGGTCTAAAAGGAAAGGGTTATGGCTGAGTCAAATTTTATTGTTATTGACAGTGTAATGAAATGTATCTCAATGCTATGGTTTTGGCCTTTTTATTGGTTGAATTAGAGGACCCAGTTGAAAATATTGAGGCCAAGTAGGCTGGTTTTCCTTTTTGATGATGGTTTGGTGTATCTAATTGAATTAGTTGCCTAAGGTATTTTTGGTTGCAAACTCCTTTTCATTTTTCATACAGTATTGGCCTTGTGGAATACATTTGATTGTGTGGTCTTGTTAGATCTACAACATTTGTAGTTGTTTAGTCTTATGGCCGAGGTACACTTTTATTATGGAAATAGTTGATGCAATATTGTCATTTAATCCTTACTGCAGGGTAGCATGTTGAGAAGTTTCTTGTGAAACATTTGGTATTGAAAATGACACTTGATCCTATACAACATCATGCACTTGACTTCAAAATTCATATTCAAAGTGTGCCAAACAATTCTTGCAAAATTTCAAATATTTATGTTGTTTTAAACCATTATCTTTTTCATGTATTGGATGCTGAAAATGTGAAAAAGACTTTGGTATGAAACCAACTGGTGAATAATTTCCAGCAAAAAAACCACTTCCAAGACATGATTTAGAATTAGAACATATGTACTTATGTAGCATAGAAAGATATCCTTGATGCATTGTCAATGTTTGGCTAGGGTTATTTTTGGAGAAAATAACTCCTTATTCCTAGAATAGTGATCTTCAATACAAGTAAATGCCAGAGAAGAGAGATCATCGTGTGACGCAGCAAAACTGAAATTGGACCCCTAAGGAGAGCTGGTGTGTCTACAATCGCTCTGTCAGCATTTTCCCCTGGTTTACCCCGTTCTTTTCCTCCAGCCTGGGTCTTCATTGACTTCTTCTTTCTTCGGTTTTATTTATCAAATTCGTAGAATTTGATAAATAAATACCATCCACAATGGTTGGACTTTAATTTATATTCCCGACTCTATATTATCTCCAAGCCTTATAACCAATGTTTAACTTTCGAACACTTTGTATTTATACTCCACGTTTCTTTTTAAATAAATAACTTGTAATGAACTTTCGGCTCTATATTTCACCACCCAACCTTACAACAATCACGCTCCAGACTTATGCTAATTATCCGCTAATCGTTTAATTAAACAATTTCATTATACTCCGGCCCCACCTATATATATCAATAACCAATCAAACACTCGTATCATACCTGGCTATCCTCCGCACACCTTAGTTAACCTCCGTGCAAGTTCAACGTGCGACCACCGTCCGATGGCCCTTCTCCAAATCAACGACTCTTGGCAATTTCGCTCGGCTTCCAACGTCGGGCTTTAACGTGCGATGGTGCGGGTTAAACGGTGGTTTTCCGGGGGTCACTTCGCCACGTGTCGCTTTCCCTATGGAATCGCTCGTGAATAGGAAATACCGCCTACTCCGCAAAAGCGGTGCGATATGGGCAACCCGCTTTTGTGATTCCGCTCGTGGTTTTGGTACAGGGCTTGACCATGGGTGCAAGTCTGGTTCCGCTCTCCTTTTGTTTGTTAACTCATGTCCAATCCTCGGGTCAGGTTCCGAAAGCACAACAATCTTGTCTCTTTATTAAGCGAGATTTTTATATTTGAACAGTGTTCACGACCCGGTTCTCTTGAGTCGAGCCCGCCGGACTTCAAACGGCGATAAACCATAATTCAAACCAAATTCGCGTTCCAAAATAGCCTGCTGACGTCGGCCAATTTTGTGACGCGAAAACCAAATGAATTCCGCCCTAATCTTTTTCGGGTCCGAAGTTGGCTGGCGTACGGAGGGAGAGTTGTGACACGAATTTCTTATCAAATTCGCCCTAATCTTTTTCGGGTCATTTTCATTGTTCCCCGCCACCCTTTTGACTTTGTAAATAAAACAAATTGCGTATGCGTCATTTTCATTGTTTCGTGCGCTAGCCAGTCTTCCATGCAACAAAATTCAAAAACCAACTGTTAACGCTTGCTGACCGTTACCTTGCTGAAGAGAATTGAAGCCGAGTATTTCAGGGTTCTTCTGTCATAACCAACGCCTGTTTAAACACATTTCATTTCCCGTAAACAGGTATTTATTCCAATTCCCCGCTAAACTCTGTAAAAAATCCTGGTTTTAGTTTTAATTCTGCACTAAGGTCTGAAAAGAAGTTCGGTTTGGTCTTTTTCGTTCCCAGAACTGCAATTATATTCCCAAAACTGGTAATTGTGCCCCTTTTCCACAAAAACCCCGAAATTCCATTTCTGAATCCATAAGAACCAGAAAAGGAAGTTCCTGTAGCTCTGAATGTCATGCCCATCAATGCCCCTCACAAGGACTTGGATTATTTGCCTTTAGCCGATATGGATTTTCAAATTAAGGACTTGCGTCTCAGTGAGAATCCTCTTCGAATATTTTGCCGCTGCAGAGACAATTATTTGAATGGTTCTGACATCTTTGGAATTTGGGAATCAAATCTTCCTATGTACCTTCTCCCCTCAGTCCATATTTTCCCTGAGTTAATCCATTATTGCTACGCAAAGTATGATCCCAACCAACGAGCAGTTTTATCCCCAAGTCAAAATGTCCTTTTCCCAATAACTGCTCGGTCCATAAATGAAATGCTACAAGTCCAACCTGGTCAAGCTCTCACTCCCCTGTCCATGGTTGAATTACTTGAGAAATCTACTAAGTTATCCCATGAAGAGTTAAACCGCCTATGCCAAACCTTCATGTTACCAGAGCATCAGCCTATAAACCCTCCCCCTTATGGTTATGCTTTCTTTACTGATGAGGGTAGAGTTATTTTAGACATGATATCTTCCATAATGGGCTTCAATACTAGTGAGTATGTTGATCACTTAACCCTAGTATTGTTATCCATTTTTACCCCTAGACAGCCTCCTGCTGTCAAGTACGATTTTTCATCTTATATTGCTGACAAAATCCATGATCAGTTCATGAGATTTGAGAATGAGAGAGTATTTAAGTATTCTTCTATCATATATCATCTCATGATTTACTTTCAGTCAGAACATTTCCCTTTTTATGTTAAGAAACTTGATGCCAAAGGGAATCCTAAGTCAATCATCTTTTGGTCTGCCATTACTCACAATTTCTCTGATTCTCCTTATTCCTATAATGAGTTTGTCGACCTTTTTGTTCATCTTGCAACTACCTTGTTGACAGGAGTCTCTCCTCCTAGAATTAACAATGAAATCAAGAAAATCCTTCAGCTCTCAAAGCATTACAAGATAGGTGACTAGTACCTATATCAAAACTACACAGAGATCAGGATATATGGATGTGAATTATGCCCATTCAAACTACCCAAGTATTTCCCAATGAGACTCTTTGCATTATAATATTTCAGGCAGATGAATAATTTAGATATAATTCATTTTTGCAATGCAAAGAAAAAGGCTCAACTCGGGATCAAGAGCCAATTAGGTCCCTTCATTTGTAACTCTAGGGAAGCTGGAAAGGAAGCCGAAAGGATTTTAGAAGACTATCTCAGACTACAAAAGAGTTTCTACTGGGTGCCTTATGATCCAAACAACTTTATCTGTGATAGAAGAATGAAAAATAAACAGTCGCCATACATCCATCAAAGAATCCCAGAAATAGAACAATATGCTAATATGGATGAATGGACAGAAGGGACATTGGTTGAAAATGATAGTGAGCAGGTCAACGTTGAAAATGTAATGAAATATCTTGAAAAGATACTTGACCTAGATTCTTTTGGACAGGTGCAGGGATCTTCTTCAGCCAGGACTTTACAACAAAATTTGCAGGAGATTAGTACAGTAGCAGTAGAATCTAAAGGAAAAGAAAAGGAGACTGATATACAAATAATTGAAAAATTCATAATGACAGCACAACCAGAGACTTCTAAAGAACAAGGTCAAGGACAAATTCCTCCTACTCAGATCAGTGAGCCAGAAATTTCTATTTTACAAACTCCTCTGAATATAGAAAAGGGAAAAAAGAGAGAGGTTGAAACATCTACTCCTATTGGTGGCTCTTCTGAACAGCAAGATGTTAAAAGGAAGAAATTAACTCCCCTTCCAGAAGATGAATCATTTCAGGAAATCCCTGACAGCCAGGGAAGAGAAGACAGTCAGCAAACAGATACAGGTAGTGGGACATCCACCAATTTTCAAAAACAGGGAATACAGGGGCAACAAAGTGCAGAAATATCTTCTTTCAAACCTCCAGTAAAAACTTCCTGGGACATCAAAAGAACATTCACCAATATAAAGGCCAGGAACGATCCACTTAGACTTAAAGTGTACAACCAATATTTGAAGATGGCTCCGAAAAATCAAGAAAGATTGATGTCAGCTTATGACATCCAACAGGGTAAGATGTTAATGAGCCATTTGAAGCCCAAGGTGTGGCAGCCTCAGACAGCTGCAGATTACGTTAGGACTAATTTTGAAGTCTTAGTAAAGGATATCCATCCTTTAGATCAAATTGAGCTACACAAGCAAACATGTGAGATGATTTATTCTACTCTGACGGATAAATCAATGATGACCCATAATTTGCAGGATTCTTTGGATAATACTAATACACAGTTGCAGCTTGAAAAAGCCTCCTCCCAGGCTAAGGATAATAGAATAAAAACTTTAGAGGAAATAATCATTGGTTTGGGTCATAATCCTAAAGATGTGAAAGGTATTGAAGCTTTGATCAAGAGAAAAGATGATGATATTGCAACTCTGAGAAAACAATTAAAGTTACCGGCCTCAAGACATCCACAGACTGCAGAAATCATCAAACAAAATTCTGAGGAAGAACTAATGGGTTTTCTCTTAAAATTGAATGAGCAACTTACTGCAACTGAAAAAGAGCTTTAGAATGCATTAAAAGATAAGCAGGCAAATATTCTAGTATCTACAGCAGGAGTAGTGACAGGTACAGCAACAACAGGTCAGCCAACAGAATTGTCACAGAGCAACACTGCAAATTTGAACACTGATGAATTAACAAAGTCAATGGAAGATATGAACATTCAGGCCATAGAGCTTCACAAAAAAAAGGAACAATTGGCCACTCTAGAACATAAATATGATCTTTCAAAAATGAGTGTTGCTAATAAAACAAGAGAAGTGAACAAATTAGAAAAAACAGTCAAATCATTGGAAAAGGATCTCACATTGGAGAAACCTTTAAAAGAAATAAATGATATTCTTTGGGATAATATCATTCAATCAATAAAGGATGTTTGGTCCTCAATTCAAATAATGGATGAACATAATAACTTAGTTAAATTGGCTTTGGATGAGATTGAGAGATCAAGACAAGAGTTGGGAAATATGCCAGAAGAGGCCAATAGACTTATACATTTTTTGAATACTCGGACTAAGAATCAACTTGCAGAAATTGGTATTCAGGACAGGACCGGAACAATTCTGGAAATAAAGAGATTTTTTACTAAAAGAACTCTGGTACAGAATTTAGAACGAAGGTGCTCGGATATGCAAGAAGAAATCATTGCCTTCAGAGAAAGATTGAATATTTTGTTAAATAGAGGATTGCCCAGTCCTATAGTTGCAGAAGATAAGCTAATGGACCTTGATAGTTATGTTGAAAAATTGGACAAATATGCTGATAATCGAGCTAGTTCTTCAACCAGTTCATCAACAGCAGCATTGCCTACAGGGAAAAACCTTCATGACAGATTGGAGAATTTATTTTATCTTGAGCATGAAGTAAATCATTTGTTCCCAAATCGGCCTAATTTCTTCAGATATACTGAGGCTGATGAAACACTAAGAAAGTTGCAAAGGACCAGAGTGCCAGAAGTTCAATGGTGGGAAGAAATGATGGAACTTTTGTAAAAAATTATCCTTATATAAATTTTTGCCTATTTACCACAATATATCATGATAAAAAGGATAAAAGGATGAACAAAGGTCAAAGAGTATCAGAGCAGTTAAAGAGTATCAGTGAAATGAAATAATCAACATAGAATTACTAAAGAGGACAGCAACAAGCCAAGATATAGGGCCTGCCTCCAGCACATTCTTAAAAGAAGGAAACAACACAACATCAGTTATCATTTTTCTTATCTACGAGACAATCTGTCTCTATATTGTTGTAATGACTTCATGGACTATTTTACTTCATATAATATATTAAAAACAACGCTTTTTCTCTTGTGAAAAAAATATGATTAATGTTTATCACTCTGCCTTCAAAACTAGCGATGTTGGTCTATGTTGTTGGTTTATTGATATGGTCTGATGGTCTTCCTCACATGATTAGCGTTTTTCTCTGTTCATGGATTTTGGGTAATTTAATTTGTATTTGGAACAATGGACGTCGGTATTCTATCTGTTGCTTTACTATTCTACATACTTCTATTTCACTTTCTTATAGATGCCTCGGGCATATTTGGATGCTTTCTCGGATTGTCGATAATCTCCATGTGGACCGTTACTGGGTTTAATATCAAGTCCTTGTATGTGACATGGGGTATTTTTCTATCACTGTCTGGGGTGGGACTTCCACATTTCTGGATGGATATTTGGGTTCCAATCTTCAGATGTGAAAATGTAATGACTTCATGGACTGTTTTACTTCATATAATATATTCAAAACAGCGTTTTTTCTCGTGAAAAAAAAAATGATTAATGTTTATCACTCTGCCTTCAAAACTAGCGATGCTGGTCTATGTTGCTGGTTTATTGATATGGTCTCATGGTATTTTTATATTTGGGACATATCTTACTCCTCACATGATTAGCGTTTTTCTCTGTTCAAGGATTTTGGGTACTTTAATTTGTATTTGGAACAATGGACATCGGTACTGTATTTTTTGTTTTACTATTCTACATACTGCTATTTCACTTTCTTATAGATGCCTTGGGCATATTTGGATGCTTTCTCAGATTGTCGATAATCTCCATGTGGACCGTTACTGGGTTTTATATCATGTCCGTGTATGTGACATGGGGTATTTTTCTATCATTGTCTGGGGTGGGACTTCCACTTTTCTGGATGGATATTTGGGTTCAAATCTTCAGATGTGAAAATGTAATGACTTCATTTACTGTTTTACTTCATATAATATATTCAAAACAATGTTTTTCCTCTTTTAAAATTTCATTTTTTTTTTAAAATTGAACCTTCCGTCGCAATTCCGACGTCTCGTAAGCGTCGGAATTGTGACAGTTTACAGACGTCGGAAGAGCGACGTTCAAAACGTCGGACCACATTTTGTCGTAATTGTGACAGTTTACAGACGTCGGAAGAGCGACGTTCAAAACGTCGGACCACATTTCGTCGTAATTGTGATAGTTTACAGACGTCGGAAGAGCGACGTTAAAAACATCGGACCACATTTCGTCCTAATTGTGACAGTTTACAGACGTCGGAAGAGCGACGTTCAAAACATCGGACCACATTTGGTCGGAAGTACGACAGTTTATTGAGGTCGGAAGTGCGACGGATTAGGAGACGTCGGAAGAGTGACGCTTGTTTGGAAGCGTCGGAAAAGTGTCGATACTGCGACACTTTTTAGTTGTGTCGGAACTGCGACGGTATGGTAAACCACGATTTGCCCGCCCTCGAACTGTCGCTCTTGCGATGACTATGTGTCGGAATAGCGATGAATTGGCCGTCAAAATTTCCGCCAAATTTTCTAGTGCTGGAAATGGGATTGTAGACATAAAAATTGATGAAAGAGTACCACTAAAGAAGAGGATGTAGTAGAAAAAGAGTAGTAAGAATTATAAGAGAAGACACCCATCAAACTCACACCAGCAAGGAGTCCAAGATATTTAGAACAACATGGATCTTCAAGCAGATCAACAGATCAAAATTCTACCAACAATCAATCAGGTGATGAATAAAACAATGGTAAGAGAAAAATGAGAAGTCTAAAAGATATTTGTGATGATTTGGATGTTAGTTCAAATTTTATATTGTTGTCTTTTCAACCTTCAACGTTTGAAGAAGCAATCCGAGATGAAAATTTGGTGAAAGCTATGGATGAAGAGATGGAATCTATTGAGAAGAATGATACTTGGGATTTAGTTGATTTTCCAAAAGTTAAAAACCTCATTGGTGTGAAATGGGTGTACAATACAAAGTTTAATGAGAAAGGTGAAATTGAAAAATTTAAAGCAAGACTTGTAGCGAAAGAGTTCTCACAACAACTAGGAATATACTTTGGAGAAACATTTTCTCCTGTAGCTAGAGTGGATACTGTAAGAGCAGTCTTAGCAACAAAAACTCATAAGAAGTGGAAAGTGTATTAGATGGATGTGACATCAACCTTCTTGAATGGACATATAGAGGAAGAAATCTATTCGCAACAGCCTCCAGGTTACGAAGTTGAAGGTCAAGAAGACAAGGTTTACAGGTTGAAGAAAGCACTGTATGAACTCAAACAAGCGTCAAGAGTCTGGTATAACAGAATTGACACTTACATGGCCAAGAATGTATTTCATTGAATGAACATTGATCCTACCTTGTAACCAAAGGTAAATGAGCATGGACATATTTTTATTGTTTTTTTATATGTGATGACATGATTTATACCGGTGATCTTGAATTTGATGAATTTAAAACATCCACGGAGAAAGAATTTTAGATCACATATTTTGGACTTATGAAATATTTTCTTGGCACAAAATTTTAGCAATATGAAAAATGAATTTTTATTTGTGAAAATAAATATGTTAAAGTTTTGCTAAAATTATCCAGGATGTAAAATTGTGACCCTGCTCCCACACCAGTTGCAACAGATACAAAGTTAAGTAATGGTGATGAAGGATCAAATGTTAATCCAACTCTATTCAAAAGATTGGTTGGTAGCCTCATGTATCTCACAACTACAAGACCAAATATTATGCTAGGAGTGTGCATGATTTCTAGATTTATGGAGTCTCCAAAAGACTCACATTGGAGAGCGGGCAAAATAATTTTGAGATACATAGCAGGAACTACAGATTTTGACATAATGTATGTAAGCACAAAGAATAAGGATTTGGTTGGATACACCGACAATGAATTTGTAGGAGGTTTGGATGATAGGAAGGGCACTTTTGGTTATGTATTTCATCTTGGTTCAGGTGTAATATCATGGGCATCTAAGAAGCAACCTATTGTGACACTTTCGTCATTAGAAGCAAAATATGTAGCAACAACATCAACAACATGTCAAGCAGTATGGTTACGAAGAGTTTTGGATGGACTCAAGCAGAAGTAAAAAGTATCATCAGTAACCTATTGTGACAACACATAAACCATTGCACTATCCAAGCATAGTGTGTTTCATCAAAATAAGAAGCATGTTGATATAATATATCATTTCGTTGGAGAAATTATGAGCAATGGAGAAGTCAACTTGGAGCCTTGTAAATTGAGTGATCAATTGGCTAATATATTCACTAAGCCATTAGAAAAATATGTATTTGAGTTTCGTAGAGGAAACTTGGGTGTTGTAAACCTAGCTGAGACTTAGACTAGTGGGAATGCTTGATTTTTCATGAGTCATGTCTTAGTTCAGCAGTCATAATTAAGGGGGTGTTTTAAACATAGATAATTACTCCCGCATGCATATTTGTCTAAATTTAGAGTGCCAGTTAGCTGCTCGCCGAGTTGATTAAATTCGAGTTTTGTCTTATTTTGGGTAAAGTTGAATTTAGTGTGTATGTGTGCATGTTAGGTATTTTGAGTGAGTCACTAGTCAAAAAAATTTAAATACCCCTTACCGGTTTCATTATAATCATCAAGTTTGTGTGATCAATAGAAGATTCACAACTCATGTTATTGTTTGTGTGTGAAATTTTTTGCCTTTCCTCCTCTGCCTTTCCAACACACATCAGTTACTCCTATCACATAATGCTACTTATGCACTTTACTACGGTTAGGATTTTACACCTACCCTATTACCTCTACAGAAGCATTAAAAAAAATTCCTATATTGTACAGGAGATAGACTATCCCTAGTAGATGCAAAGCCTCTTTCACCACTCTCTTATTAAAATGGTTGTGATGTATCAATTGCAACAGAGGGGTATTCCATGGGAAGTTTTCATTGCTCATGAGGTGTTCACCAATCCACAAGGCCAACAGCAACAAGATGCCCATTCATCTTCTCATCCTCCCATTCCTCCATCCAATCACACTTCATCACCACATTATGACTCTTCCACCTCACCATCCACACATATTCCTTCACCTCAGGACAAACCTTCTTCATCACCCTCTCACAATGCATCAAAAAATGAGGGAAATGAAAATGAGCAATAAAATTTCAATGAGGGAAAGGGAAATACTGAATCAAGTGAGGCAGAAGAAGGAAATTAGGAGGCAAACAGTAGTGAGGGAAAGATAAATGAAGAGGAAAGAAAAGAAGAGGATGTCAGTGAAGAAGAAGCCAATGAAGGAGATGATAATGAAGAATCAAACAGTGAGGGAAGTGAGGCTGATGATACCAGTAAAGAGCACAGTCAGGCTCACAGAAATGAGGAAAACAACAGTGAAGAGGAAGGAATGAAGAGGCAGATATCAGTGAGGCAGAAGAAGACAATGAAGGATATGAGGAGGCATATATCAATGAAGATGAGGAAAATGAAGAAAATGCCAATGAATCAGAAAACAGTGATGATGTTGGCACTAATGATGACAGTGGGTCAAAAGGCCATGATATAAATGGTTATAAAAATGATGAAGGAAACCATGAGAGCATTGCTAATAAGAGTCATGAGGACAATGAGGATACCCATGATAATGGCAGCGAGACTGATGACACTAAAATGATCAAAATTGAACCTTTTTCTTTGACCTTCCAAAGAGGAAATATGCATGTGTTTGCTACCCTCAAGGAGGAAAAAGGAATATAAAACCTTTAAATCCTTGCTGATGCATCCCTACAGGCATCTCAAACATAATTAGCAAGGAAATTTTAAATTTTGGCACAATTTTGTAAATTTTGGTTTTTTAACTATTTTGGAGGGCCAGAGGCGCAATGCCACTGGTGCTACGCTCTTTTTGGGGAAATATTTTGAAGAATGTATTACATTTTTTGAATATTTAGGCCAAGTAAATCACCCACAAAAAAATTCAGATCAATTGGAGCAGAACTGGTACTCCAAAAGTGCCAAAAACACCCAAAAAACTACCTTTCTGCCCTATTTTCAGAGCTGGCACTGCACCCTGAGTAGTATTGGGAGAATGAGTTTTTGGGCCGACAAATGGACAAAAAATAGAAAACCAAAATCAGTTTTGGAAAGTATATTTGAAAATCTTTCCAATGAGCTATCATGGAGCTCATTTGGACACCGGGAAGGCCTCCAAACCTTGGTCACAAAACATGCAATTTTTCTAGTGCAGCTGCGCCCTTGGCCTTGGCGCCGCGCCTTTGCCTACAAAGTCAACAAAAGACACAAATTTATGAAAAAATATATTTTCGAGGACTTTTGAGGCAAATCACTCCTAGTTAGATCATAATTTATGTTTGAAGTTAATTTTCATTTATTACATTAGATATTTTGTGCCTTGGGCCTTGCATGGTCTCAATGGACAAATTTGGCATTTATGATGTATTAATGACATTTTGGAAACCCTAGTTAGGGTTTTGATCCTCCTTGCTAGTTACATACTGCATTGAGGCCTCATTGTACATGTTGGATGATTATTGAGAAGAAATATCATAGACTTGAAGATTGGAGAGAAATTGGCTTTGGTTTTTGTGGATGTCTTGATGTGCAGGATTCATGAACGTAGTTAATGGTGATGTGTTTCTTTTTTAGTGCTTGTTTTCTTATGTTATCATTTTGTTTCATCTTCCTATTGTAGTAGGACAGAAATTGTAGGCTAAGAAATGTTGTTTAGAGGCACCTTAACTATGTTTGTTCTCTACTGCTTGTATGTTTTCCTCTACTAGGTCAGATTAGAGAATTCTTAAATGCTCCCTAGTTTCACTTATGCTTGTTTATCTTAAAAATGATTTTATGAAGCTAATTTCAAAGGATTTCATGGTTAGCCTTTCTCTTTGATGTAACTTAAACATTGTTTTTAAGGTCTTTGCTTTGAACTATTGTTGATTAGGTTTAGCTGAAGAGGTTTATGATTTTCCATGCCCTTTTGTTTATCCTAAATGGTTTCTTTGGAGGTCTTTGTAGTTTGATTAAAGAAATTAGGAGTTCCCTACTCTTTGATCTCTACTATATGTTTATCTTAAATTTTTTCTTTGCTTGAAGGTGAAATCACTAGAAGACTTACAAGTTTCTTACTTTCTATGATTCATTGGATCATTGTCTTAGTGCTTACTTGCTAGGGTTTGGTCAAAGAAGTTATTGGTATGCCCTGTATTTGGTTATTTCGTTATTCGTATTAATATTAAAGGCCATTATTGTTAAAGTATTAACTACCCTTTTGCACCTACTATGTTCACAATTTAATGTTCACTTCATTCACATAATATTTTAGATCCATTTGGTTTTGTTAGACTTGCCCCGTGATACACCCTTGACCTATTGTTGTACCTTTCAAGACCTTTTGCACACTCCATATCCAAATGGCTTAAATCTCTCTCACTCTATCTTTCTGCTTGAAAACCTACCCAACCAACCAAACAAACAAACAAATCCTAATCCCTATAACTAGCCTAAAATCAAAACCCTAAAATCAATCAAGTTCACATCCTTTACAAAAAAATAAAGAGAGCCCTCTCTGAGTCCAGGAATGATAGGTCCTAGGACTCCAAAGACTGGTTTGATGTTACCCTTATACATTTGGTCTTGCGAATCTGACAAATTATGGGGAACTAACATAATGGCGATCATGGTGGGACTTCTGAGTCAGTGACATCCTAAGTATTCCTTAAGACCTCAGAAACCAAAAATCATCCTTAGATTGGTATTTAGTTGTTGATGGTGGACAACAAATACATCCTCAAAAAAGTAAGCATCATCCACCTGGTGACTCCACTAGTCTTTCGTAGCCCTGTTGACGCCACTAGTTCTCACAGACTCCCCTGGGAATGCATTAATTAATCCTAATATTGCTGATGGTGGAAAACAAATTTTAAATCTTCCACCTAGTGACTCTACAACTCTCAATAGACCTAAAGACTCCACTGTTAGAAGACTTTAGACTGGTTATAAAGATGCAGTAGCCCTTTCCTCTGACTAATTGAAAAATATGGATCCCAGGATACAATTGAGGTATGCTCAAATGAACAGAGATCACATCCTTGGATTCCCACACAATGCCTCAGATAAATTAGGATAGGAACCTGCCTGTTTTTCAAGATGAAAAAATTAATGACCCCTTGTTACATCTCGTCAAATTTCATATACATGTATGGGGGTTAAAGGTTCAATGGCATGAACACTGCCTTATGAAAATGTTCATGGGGACATTAGAAGGTAAGCAAGAGAATGGTATGAAGGCCTAGACCCCGATAGTTTTTTTTATTTAAAGGATTTCCACAAGGTATTCTATGAGCATTATAAATAAAATTGTTCATCTTTATCATTAACTAAAAATTGTTGTGATCAATTTGAAGATCTCATACAATACCTTGTAAACATTGACGAAGATTTGGGAAATTGGCATCCTAAATATCTAGTAGAGGAAATCCATGCATTTCATACTCAAGTTAACTGTCATGACAACCAAGAGGAGTTATTTGAGGATGAAATCAATCAGGAAATAAAGGAAGATCCACAAGATCTCTTTAAAGGGACAAGTGATGATTCATCATCTCTTGTGTGTAAGGCTCAAGAAGACATCCAGCCTTATGATATTTCACAAGATAAAGAAGACCACCATGGTTCAATCCTAGGAAAAGAAGAAGCCATTTGCCATAAACACCCTTTTTCTAATCCCTACTACCATAGATCGGAAAATAGACTTATAGATCAACATATGGTAGAGAAATTTGCTGATCTAGTGAGCATATTAGATAAATTTCCTTCTATGAATAAGCTGCCCAGGTATGATAAATATGATGATGAATATGTCCTCCAGACTCAAGCTAGCACTACAAAACAATCATTGATTAGTTTGTGGGACAAAGACATTCATTTTCAGCAGCTCAAATATAGTAATCAGCAAACACAGATTAGCTATGGGAGTGAAGAGGAAAGTGCAGATAGTTCGAAAGAAGGAGAAGGATATTTACCTCTTTGTTGTAATTCATTTCAGTTCATCAAGGACAACCTTAATGAAATCAGAAATCAACAGTCTTTGGGTATTGATTTTAACAACAAAGAAGACATTCAACCCTATGACTAGCCTTCACAAGAGAGAAACTGTGGTTCTATCCAAAGAAAGAGAAAAATGCCTCCTCTTTTAATTGAAGAGGAAATCAATCAAATTCTAAATATGTAGCCAACCTCTAAACCTTCATGTAAACAAAAATTTTCTATTTGTTCTCCTGCTGATTTGTGTGCTGTAGTCTTGCCTCATGAAGAAACAAAGGAAAACATTGATTCTAAGGCTATAATTTCTCAAGAAGATTTATTGCCAAAGAGTGCTCCTGCTCATCAACATGATGGACTTCACACAGAATCCAGCCCACTCAACCAGAGCATATCAGGTTTTCTAGAGGAAAACATGGCAATATATGATGAGGCTGCCAGTATGGATGATCATGAGTAAGAAGAAGAGTTTCTTTCCCAAAATAATCTCAATATTAGCCAAGTGAAGGAAGGAATGGTCCTGGATACAGCTGATTATTCAAATCTCAGAGCCAGGTATTGTTTCAAGATCCTTTTTTTGTTTTCTTAGAGACATTTTAAGAGGGATTAAAATATGCCAGGAGAAGATTGTTGCAAATTTTAAATAAATTTTAGGCATTGCTATTAAAAAACAAGTGAGGTGGGAGTGGCCTTTTTTTTTTTCAACACACTCAAAGAGCTGAACAAAGATCACTCATGGAATCATCTACTTGATTGGTTATATTGGAAAAGGGAGTTCACCAAATGAATATATATCATATGTAAGTTAGATTAGGATAGATAGGTATGCAAATAAGCTCAGCACTATGAGCATCTTTCTAGCTTTAGTTTCATATTTTTTTGACAAAAGGGAAGAAAAACGAAATACAAAAACAAAGAAAAGAAGAAAAGAGGGCAGACGAAAAGAAGAGGTACAACCCCATACCAAAAAAGAGTATTGCTGAAAGTGTGCAAGCCTAAATGCCATTCCTGTTGAAAAAAGAGAGTCTTGTTCAGTCATTTAGCCTAATCATGATTAGACATGTTTTAAATTTATGCTAATAGGTTAGTGAAAGAAGATTCGCCAAACCATGTAAAGTTGGATTTTCAGTAGATTAGATTAGGAAAATATGATGGTTCCTGAAGCAATCTGAACCAAATAAAAATGAGAGGGATGCATAAAAAACTCCAAATTATTAGCCCTCAAGTTTTTAGTTTTGCTTGTACAAAAATAAAGTATGTGTGCAGCTTGTCCAAAATGCCATAGCCCATGACAAATCAGATTGTTTAAAATTGGTTTGATCATGTTTTAAATTTCATGTTAGTAGGTTAGAGAATGAAAATATGTCAAACAGCTTAACCTTGACAGATAAGTAGATTAGGTAGAGAATAAGAGAGTTCATGCTTCTAATCTGAACTCTGGGATGAAATAAGGGTAGAAGTAGATAGTTTAATGCTTTCAAAAGTAAAGAATGTCGGGTTTTCTAATGAGAAACCATATTTGCATTGTTAACAGAGAAGAAATGTGAAAGGAGCTAATACTTTGAGATGGTATCACAGGGAAAAAAGAACAAAGAGACGTAATTAGGCAGGGGGCGGACGAGGAGCCGAGAGGTAGCTCGGTCACCGGGGAAGCAAAGGCGAGCGAGACGTGGAGACGAAGCGAGGAGGGCGAAGGCAACAAACAGAGGCAGCGAATTGAAGCAGAGGCAGAAAAGAAGCAGAGAGGTAGCGGAGGAGAGAATAGCGCACATCACAATCGGCGGGTAGAGTAATGAAGAAGCGATGCAAAGTTGCGATTGCCGATATTGCGATGCGATCGCATATCGCAATTGGCGAAACATAAAAGGAATAGGAAAGTGTTTGTATTTGCGATGCAATGCGATGTTGTTACACATAGGTACAAGGCAAGTGTTTATTATAAATATTCAGAAGGTTGTCATGGTACAAAGAGTTTTATTAAAACGTGTATTTTAAAACATTTCCAAATGTGTTAACGCTATTCCTAAGGTTTAGTGAAACAAACAAAGGTAATTAGAGTGGGGCCTGCAAGGAAAGTGGTTTTTGGGAAACCATACCACTGGTTTCACACAAATTTTGGGCCATGAGTGGTTTATTCCATTTGGAACGCGATCGTATCATATTACGACACATCACAATACTAAAATCGCCTATTTCGCGTAATTTTTTAGAATTAAAGGTCAGGGGTCGAAGTAATGCGATAGCCGTCTGATTTGATGCGGCGAAGATCCAACGGTGATCTCATGGGAAAATTGTATGGACGTTTGGAAATGTTAAACAACAGGTATATTGTGAATGCGATATCTGTCGGATCAAGGTCGGTGAAGATCTAACGGTGGTCGCATCACGCGAAAGGCAGAGTCTTAATGTTAAGGCTTAAAGCGGAAGTGTTGAAGATCGACGGCGAAGATCTTATCAAAGATAGAAGATTGACGATGGAGATCTCATCGCATCGGCGATCTCTAATTGCATCGGTGCAATGGAAGAGTAAGGGAACGAACCACTGAACCTTGCGATTGCGATGGTGTGATCCAATCGCAACCATTAGATCACGGTTATTTGTAACCGTTGGATCGAGCGCTAAGTTGGTTGATAGCTGGTGGGACCCTTCGCTCATTGCATCGACAGAAATCAGATGAACAAAGGCACATCGGATCACGGAAGGTTGCGATTGTGATTGCGATAGTGTGATGGAATTCAACCGTCGGATTGGGAAAGTTAAATGAGGCGTAGTGCCTCCGTAGTGTGGGCTCCATGTAAAAAGAAAGAGGGTTTAATATATATGTTGGCACGAGGTTTTTAGACCAAAGTTGAGAGGATATGAATAAAAGGTAAGTAGGTGAAACTATATATGAACCAATCTATATATATATATATATATATGTATGTATGTATGTATGTATGTATGTATGTATGTATGTATGTATACATACATACACACATATATATACATACATACATACATACACACATATATATATATACATACATACATACATACATATATATATATATATATATATACAAATATATATATATACATATATATATATATACATATATATATATATACATATATATATATATATACATATATATATATATATATATATATATATATATATATATATATATATATATATATATATATATATATATATATATCAATGCAGTGTGGGGCCATCGCATCGGTGTGGAGGCAGAGCAATGGAGCAAGCCATTGAACTTTGTGATTGCGACGGTGCGATTTAATCAAAACCGTCCAATCGGCGGTCATTGCATTGGGTTCATTGCATTGAATTATTACATCGGTCAAGAAATCTTCGCATCAGAGTTATTTCATCGCATCGGCGGATAGAAAGAGTTTGGCAAGTGGGCTCGAAAGGCTTCAATTATTCATTTACGACAGTTAAACGTGATAATTTCCGAAGGGTTTAACAAGATCATTTTATATGGTAAGTCTGCAAAGTAGATTTTGGCTATGGTTGGAACCATGAAGGTTGAAGAAAGCTTCCACATTGATAAAGCTGCCAGATTTAGAACATAATTTGGGAAATGATTTCTACATGCATAGAAAGCAGGAGAGTCTGCAGAACTGTTACATGACAGCAACAGAAAAGACAAACGCACAACGAGCCAAGAACTAAATGGGTTGAATTGAAATACTTATTGTAACTGAAAATGTAAAGTTTTATTTATTTTATATTGTTTGTGATGCAAATGGAAAGTCTCCAAAGAAAAACAAACTCCACCCAAATACTCGAAATATGTATATACCGTTATATTCCTCTGAAGGAGGTTGGACAAAGAAGACGAGAAGGTGGAAGGAAGAGAGTAATACATATTCACTTCGAATTCCCTGTGGAATACAAACATTCATGAGGTAATCTCTATAAATGATGTCACGTAGATATGCATAGAGAGGTTAGAGAATGGAGAAATGAGGCAGAGAGGGTAAGAAGAAGGAGGAGAAAATAGAGAAGCTATGAAGATTCAGAGATGATATAAGGCATATATGAATATTGGTGGACAACAGTGAAGAAGGAACAAAATAGAGCTGATATCCAGGTAAATTAGCATGTGTTTTTCTTTTAAAGTGTGATGAAGTTTGTGCTTCCATATCAGGTTGTATCTTGATAGATTTCAATTGTAGCTAGCTAAGGTAGGAGCCTCAGTAGGTTGTAGCTTGTAGAAAATAGATGGGAGTTGGAGCTTCCTCGCAAGTTGTAGCTTGGCAGACTGAGGTAGCAGCCTCCTATAGGTTGGAGCCTGCGTAAAATCGCGGGTGAGAGGGAGTAGGAGCTTGCCTTTGCATCACAACAATAATAAGATGTGGTTTTCTCCCTTATGGGTTTCCACTTATATCTGTTTTCCATGTGCATGATGATTATGAGTTGATATTGTTATTTAATCTACTTAATACCTGCTGCTCTCTTATCTAGATTGGTGTTCCATCACACATTAAGTTGATCACTAAATGAAGATGTAAATAAATGTAAAAGAAACTTTTTACAAGATCATAATTGCATTAAACTGATTCACCCCCCCCGTCTCATTTTAACAAAGGGTTCAACAATTGGTATCAGAGCCAGTTTCCTTCTGTATCAGTTTAACAGCTGGAAGGAGATCCTAGGTCCCGAAGATGGCTAGTCTAGAAGGATTCTCAACAAATAAAGCCCCTTTGTTCACCAGTAAAAATTATGCCTTTTGGAAAATAAGAATGAGGACATACATAATGTCTCTAGGAATAGAATTTTGGGTTGCTGTGGAATTGGGATATGCCCCAAAGGAGTCTGACTCAGAGAAAGATGCCAAACTAGATTTTGTAGCTAATGCAAAAACCATGAATGCTCTCTTAAGTGGACTGTGTGAAGTAGAATTTATAAAAGTAATGCACAACAAGACTGCCAAAGAAATATGGGATACATTAGAAAGCATCCATGAGGGAGACAAAAAGGTGAATATATCCAAACTACAAGTCTATAGAGCTCAGTTTGAAAATATAAAAATGAATGACGATGAAGACATTGCCAACTTCTTCTTAAGGGTTGCAAAAAATTTGAATAACATGAAAGTTGTAGGAGAAACCATAAAATAATGTGTAATTGTTCAAAAGATTCTAAGATCTTTACCATCCAGCTTTAACCCCAAGGTTTCTGCCATAGAAGAAACAGCTAACTGGGAAACTCTGACCATGAACCAATTACTTGAAAACTTAACAACCTATGAGATGAGACTTCCATAGAGGAAGTCAAATGTGAGGGAGGCAGCCTTTAAGACAAAGAAGAAAAAAGAAGAAAAAGAAGATATATGCTCTTTCTTTGATGAAGAAGAGGCCAAATTTGTCAGAAAATTGGATAGAGGCTCAGGCAAGTATAAAGGTAAACTTCCATTTAAATGCTTTAACTGTGGAAGAGTTGGGCACTATGCATCTAAGTGTCCTCATAAGAAGACAAAGAATTAGATTCAAGAGACAGAGAAAACCATATCAAAGAACTGGAAAAAAGGGGATAGATACAGGAGAAAATTATTTTGTGCTCAGCAAGATAGCAGTGCATCTGAAAGTTCAAATGAATACTCCAATGAAGAAGGAACCTCTGAATTTGTCATAATGGCCAAGGAAGAACTTGAAGATGATCTCTTGGAAGCTGATGAAGAATGTGAGGTAGATCTTGAGGGGGAGCTCAGAAGTGCCCTGGAGGAAATAGACAAACTTAAATTGAAGTGTAGAAAACAGAAAGACATTCTCCTCAAATATGTAAAAGAAGAACAAAATTTTGAAAACCTCATTCAATTGAAAATCTAGCTTGAAGAATCCAAGAAGGTGGAATACACTCTGCTAAAGCAAATTAAGGATAAAATTCAGAAGTAAGAGATATTGGAAGAAGAAGTAGTATGCCTGAGAAAGAAACTAGAAAACACCCAAAGGGAACTATTAATGAGCACTCCTCGAATGACAAGATTTTAAAAGTTGAATAAAATATTATATGCTCAAAGATCTCATTTGATAAATACTAGGATAGGCTATGAAGGAGAAACAAGTAAGTCCAAGGAAGAAGATAACAGGAATATCATTTTTGTAAAAGCTGTCAAGGATAATGAAGCAACTCAGAAGGTTCGTATAGAAGTAGAAGTTGGCAATGAAGTAAACAAACACAAGAAGGAACCTAAAATGACAAAGAATGAAATAAATAAACAATCAATTGAAAAAGGCTCATATACTCCTGAATATATAAAATTTGGAAGCTATCAAAGGAGATTCTTCCCCCCCTATGAAAAATGTCACTTGTTATGCCTGCCACAAACTGGGACATATTGCTGCATACTTTCATAAAAGGAGAATCGATTCCAACCAGCAAAGGATGCAAAAAGTGAAAATACTACCTCAAGCAAACAAATGGAAAAGACAACCCTTCATCAGGTACGCTAATTGTTTTTATGGATATTGTTTTTACTGTAAGGGTTTTGGCCATAAAGCCAAGGAGTGCAGAACGAATGGAAAAAGACTAATGTATGGAAACTCAAGGAGATGGATTAAAAATGGAGAATTTTCTCATGTAAATAATTCATTCAGAAACATAATCAAATGCATTGACTGCCATCAAGTTGGGCACAAGTGTCACAAATGTCCTCTCAAAGAATATGGTCCATTATCTCAGGAAAGGTACCAAACAAAAGGATGCATGCAGTGGAAAAATAAGTTGAATAAGTGTGACTTAGCTCTAATAGCTCAAGATCAGAAAATCCAATGGTATTTGGACAGTGGATGCTCAAAACATATGACTGGAGATCGAAGAAATTTTGTAACCTTTGATGAAAAGAAATTTGGGAATGTAACATTTAGTAATGACAAAGCAGGGAAAATCAAAGGGAAAGGCTCAGTCAGTCTGGATAATGGAAGAGGAAAAGCTCAAGATGTACTATTTGTGGATGGGTAAAAGCCAATCTGCTAAGTGTCAGTCAAATGTGTGACAAAGGCTGTGAGGTTCTTTTTAGAGCCCAAGACTGTGAAGTAAGATCAAGCACCACAGGAAATACCTTGATCAAAGGTATTCGAACAGAAAGTAATGTCTATATAGTAAAAGAAGAGAATGAAGCATGCCACCTAAGAAAACTCGATGAATCATGGTTATGGCATAGAAGATTAGGACAAATTAATTTTGACCACATCATCAGTTTGAGCAAGAAGAACGTAGTCAGAGATATGCCAGCAATAAATAAGCCTTCAAATACCATATGTAAATCTTGCCAACTGGGCAAGCAGACCCACACATCTTTCAAGACCAAAGAGAAATTATCTACAAGTAAGCCTCTTCAGCTTGTACACATGGACTTGTGTGGACCTTCAAGAACTAAAACACCAAGTGGAGAAGCCTATTTCATGTTGATAATAGAAGATTTCACCAGATTGACATGGGTAGCATTTCTGAAATATAAATCTGAAGCGCTTGAGAAATTCAAAATATTCAAGGCATTGGCAGAAAATCAAACAGGATGCAAACTAAAGTGCATCAGATCAGATAGAGGAGGTGAATTCACATACTATGATTTTGCAGACCTATGCAATGAACATGGGATAAAAAAACAATTTACAATTTCTATAACACCTCAACAGAATGGGGTGGTAGAGAGGAAAAACATATCAGTTCAACAGATTGCCAGAGCAATGATACAAGAAAGTAACATTCCCCAAACCTTCTAGGCAGAAGAAGTACACACAGCTGTCCACATTCTTAAAAAAGCTCATTTAAGACGAAACTGTGACAAGAATTCTTACGAATTATGGCATGGTAAAATAGCATCAATCAAGCACTTTAGAGTCTTTGGAAGCAAATTTTTCATAAAAGACAATGATGAAAATCTGGGAAAGTTTGATGCAAGAGAAGATGAAGGGATTTTTTAGGATATGCATCCAAGAGTAAGGGTTATAGGTGCTACAGCAAAAGACTGCATAAGATTATCAAAAGCATTGATGTAAGATTTGCCGAAGAAATACCAAATAAAACAAGAAGCACAAGATGCGAAAATTTTCTAGATGATCTTGAAGATGAGAACCAAGATAATGATGAACTGAGCAAGACAATAGAAGATACTGAACTAAACTCAAGAGGTTCCTCAAGACACACTCAAAAGAATCATCCAGAAGGCCAAATCATTGGGGACAAGAGTGTTGGAGTCCAGACTAGAAGATAGTTAGCTGAATAGAAAGAAGAAATATACCTAGCTATGTTATCACAAATAGAGCCAAAGAAGTTTGAAGAAGCCAAAGAAGACAAATATTGGGTGAATGCTATGAATGAAGAACTAGACAAGATTAAGAAGAATAATACATGGGAGTTAATACCAAGACCCACGGGGAAAAATGTCATTGGCTCAAAATGGATATTCAAGAATAAGATGAATGAACAAGGACAAGTAATCAAAAATAAAGCCAGACTTGTATGCAAGGGATACTCTCAAATCGAAGGTCTTGATTATGATGAAAGCTTTGCCCCTGTAGCTAGAATGGAAGCAATTAGAATGTTTTTGGCCTTTGCATGCTATCATGATTTCAAGGTATACCAAATGGATGTGAAGTCTGCCTTCCTGAATGGAGATTTAGAGGAAGAAGTCTTCATGGAACAACCCGAAGGATTCTCCTTAACAGATAAACATGACTATGTGTGCAGACAAAAGAAAGCCTTATATGGGCTGAAACAAGCTCCTCGTGCATGGTATTCAAGGTTGGACAAATACTTGCAAAAACAAGGTTTTAAGAAAGGAGGAGTAGACAAAAATTTGTACATAAAGGCTAATGAAAATGAACTCCTAATTGTAGTAGTATATGTAGATGACATCATGTTTGGTAGCAACAAAGAGAAGTTAACAAAATAATTTTCAGAAGAAATGAAATCAGAATTTGAGATTTCTATGATTGGAGAGCTCACCTTCTATTTAGGACTTCAAATTCAACAAAAGAACACAAGAACATTCATCTCACAAGAAAAATACTTAAGAGAGATGTTGAAAAGGTTCCAAATGGAAGACTGCAAACCTATGTGAACTCCCATGATCACTGGATGCAAGCTATCTGCTAATTATGGATCTACAGATATAGATCAAAGACTTTACAAATCCATGGTAGGAAGCCTGCTATACCTAACTACCTCTAGACCAGACATTGTGTTGGCAGTAGGACTTGTGGCAAGATATCAAGAAGCACCAAAACAAAGTCACTTACTAGCAATCAAGAGAATATTCATATATCTACAAGGAACTGCACATTATGGGCTATGGTATCCAAAAAGAAAAAGCTTTGCTTTGATAGCATATACAAATGTAGTTTGGGCTAGCTGCATGGATGATAGGAAAATCACAAGTGGAGGTGCATTTTATTTGGGAAAAATTCTGGTGGCATGGCTAAGCAAGAAGCAAACTTCTATCTCTCTATCTACAATAGAAGCAGAATATATAGCAGCAACATCATGTTGCACACAAGTAATGTGGATGAAAAAAAATATCCAAGACATGAAGGTAAGAATTGAAGATCCCATTTCAATCAAATGTGACAATACAAGTGCAATAAGTATATCAAAAAATCCTGTATTTCATTCAAAAACAAAGCACATCCCAATTAAGTACCATTTCCTCAGAGAACAAGTAGCACAAAAAGTAGTGAAGTTAGAATATGTACCAACAAAGGAACAAACGACAGACATATTCACAAAACCTCTTGCTAAATAACCATTTGAATATCTAAGAGACAAACTAGGGGTAGTGTCTGTAGATGTTACTCTCTGACATGAAAAGAAAGCATCATTCCAGGGGGAGATCAGTCAACAAATAATGTCACAAAAGAGCCAGAGCAAGTGAGCAATGCATGGAATAGGTCCTCAAGATCATAGAATTATGGACAAGATTTGAAAACCTCACTAGGAAATGTGAAACCCTTTTCCTTTGATGTCAAAGGGGGAGGAAAAGTAAGCAAAAGAAGAGTATTAAAGTATTTCCATCAATGCCAAAGGGGGACACTGTTGGAAATATTGTCATTGATGGCAAAGGAGAAGAAATGAGTAGCACCTAAACTATCACTAAGGAAAAAGAACTAAGGAGAACTAGAAATAAGGCAAAGGAGACAGACAAGGAGAAGAGGTGGCGAGGGCAGCAAAAAGAGGCAGCTCAGGTAGCATATGAAGCAAAGGTATCGAATTGAAGCAGTAACAGCAGATGAAGTAGAGGCAGCGGAGTTGCAAGAAACAACAAGGGCCAGAGATTATACAGAACAAGCTCAGGAGAGAAATGTGCACTTTAATAGAGAACAAGCTCAGGAGGAACAACAACAGCAAGGACCGTAGATCTGGGTAGATCAACGGTGACAATCACATCGGCAGAGATTGAAATCACAAAACCCAAGGCAAGTGGTTTTATTTGCAATGCGATGCGATGATATGAGTTCACATTATAATTAAATTTGGTTTGAGTGCTTTATTATAATGTTCCAAAGGTTGTCACATGGGTATAAAAGAGTTTCATTGAAGCAATGTATTGCCAAAAACATTTCCAAAGGTGTTAACGCTATTCCTAAGGTCTAGTGAAACAAATAAAGGTAATTAGAGTGGGGCCCGCAAGGAAAGTGATTATTGGGAAACCATACCAATGGTTTCGCACAGCTTTTGGGCCTTGAGTGGTTTATTCCATTTGGAACCCGATCGTATCATATTATGACACGTCACAATACTAAAACCACCTATTTCGCATAATTTTTGAGAATTAAAGGTCAGGGGTCAAAGTAATGCGATAGCCATCCGATTTGATGCGGTAAAGATCCAACGGTGATCACATGGGAAAAGTGTATGGACGTTTTGAAATGTTAAACAGTAGGTATATTGTGAATGCAATATTCGTCAGATCAAGATTGGTGAAGATATAATGGTGGTCGCATCATGCGAAAGGCAAAGTCTTAATGTTAAGGCTTAAAGTGGAAGTGTTGAAAATCGACGGCGGAGATCTTATCGAAGATAGAAGATTGACGGTGGAGATCTCATCGCATCGGTGATCTCTGATCGCATCGGTGCAGCGGAAGAGTAAGGGAACGAACCACTGAACCTTGTGATTTTGATGATGCAATCCAATCGCAACCATTCGATTATGGTTGTTTGTAACTGTTGGATCGAGTGCTGAGTTGTTTGATAGCTGGTGGGACCCTTCGGTCATCGCATCGGCAGTAATCAGATGACCAAAGGCACATCGGACTACTGAAGGTTGCAATTGCGATTGTGACAGTGCGATGGAATGTCAACCATCGGATTAGGAAAGTTAAATGAGGCGGAGTGCCTCCGTAGTGTGGGCTCCATGTAAAAGAAAAACTTCCCCAATTGAATCTTCGTCATTGGGTCTTAAAAAAAAGTTTGATATATTAACATAGGGTTTAATATATGTTGTCACTGAGGTTTTTAGACCAAAGTTGAAGGATGAATAAATGTAAGTCAGTAAGTAAATATGAGCCAATATATATATCAATGTAGTGTGGGGCCATTGCAGTGGCGTGGAGGAAGAACAATGGAACAAGCCATTGAACTTTGCGATTGCGACGTTGTGATTTGATCGCAACCATCCGATCGGCAGTCATTGCATTGGATTCATCGAATTGGAATCATTGCAAAGTGTGTCATTGCAATCGAAAGACATTGAAGGTGGTTCATCGCATCGGATTATTGCATCGGTCAAGGAATTTTCATATCAGAGTTATTTCATCTCATCAGAGGATAGAAAGAGTTCGACAAGTGGGCCCAAAATTTTAATTATTGTGTTAAAAAGGCTTTAATTATTCATTTACGATAGTTAAATGTGATAAGTTCCGAAGGGTTTAACGAGATCATTTCATATGGTAAGTCTGCAAAGTAGATTTTGGCTATGGTTGGAACCATGAAGATTGAAGAAAGCTTCCGCGTCAATAAAGCTGCTAGATTTAGAAAATAATTTGGGAAATGCATTCTACATGCATAGAAAGTAGGAGAGTCTGCAGAACTGTTACATGACAGCAGCAGAAAAGACAAACGCACAGTGAGCCAAGAACTGAATTGGTTGAATTGAAATACTTATTGTAACTGAAAATGTAATGTTTTATTTATTTTATATTTTTTGTGATGCAAATGGCAAGTCTCCGAAGGCAAAACAAAACTCCACTGAAATACTGAAATATGTATATACTGCTATATTCCTCTGAATGAGCTGGACAAAGAATTGTGAAGGTGGAAGGCAAAGAGTCATGGCTGTTCATTTTGAATTCCCTGTGGAATACTAATAGTCATGAGGTAATCTCTATAAATGATATTGCAAAGATACACATAGAGAGGTTAGAGAATGAAGAAATGAGGTTTGAGAGGGTAAGAAGAATAAGGAGCAGATAGAGAAGCCGTGAAGATCCAGAAATGATATAAGGCAGATATGAAGGCTAGAAGGACAACAGTAAAGCAGGAGAAAAAAAGAGCTGATATGCAGGTAAATCAGCATATGATTTCATTGTAGAATGAGGAAGTTGGTGCTTCCATATCAGGTTGTAGCTTGATATATGTCAGTTGTAGTTGGCTGAGTCAGGATCCTCCTGTAGATTGTAGCTTGCAGAAATTAGATGGGAGTTGGAGCTTCCTTGCAAGTTGTAGCTTGTAGAATTGAGGTAGTAGCCTCCTGTAGGTTGGAGCCTACAGAAAATCAGTGGTGAGAGGGAGTAGGAGCTTGCCTTTGCATCACAACAATAATAAGATGTGGTTTTATCCCTTATGGGTTTCCACTTATATCTGTTTTCCATGTGCATGATGATTATGAGTTGATATTGTGTATTTAATGTGCTTAATACCTGCTTCTCTCTTATCTAGATTGGTGTTCCATTACACATTAAGTTGATCACTAAATGAAGATGTAAATAAATGTAAAAGAAAGTTTTTACAAGATCATAATTGCATTAAACTGATTCCTTTAAACTCAGGTTTAACGGGGTTCAACAATTGTG
>JAXQQM020081708.1:0-185814 GCA_034641835.2 Pinus albicaulis | reverse complement strand
AATTGGTTTGAAAACATCCTGTGATCTTCTCATCCCTGCGCGAGATCAGATTTCTCTTGTTGCATTGCATTCTTAGGTGTCCCATTCAGTCAATTGCATTCCATTAGGAGCATGGATCATCTGACGGTAGTGGTTTTTTTCTCATGTCCCTCATGTCTTATACCTGCTGGCATATTTCTGTTCATTAAAATCATTTACAGTCTTTTTTGGTCTCATAGTTGGAAAAAAGTAATTTTAGGGTTTTTTAGTCTCATTGGGTCTAGGGTTAATTAATCAGGTCTTCAGAATGCCTAATAACGGTTAGCAGGCACATGAGGAAGTCTGAAATAATGTTTTAGTGCAAAACAATTCATCATCATATGCTTAATAATGATTTTTCTTCAAAACTTTGTTTTGAAGAAAAATAGTCTATTTTATCTTTATGTAATAAATGCAATGTGATTTTCAAGTTTTTCAGTTGTAATAACACTCCACTGGCAACCCTGGTCGCCCTTGCCAAAGCTCCATGCCATCAATTCCTTGCAAGACAGACAGAAAGCTCATCATTTCGTCCAAAAGAAAAAATGAAGCAAAACAGAGTTTTAAAATGAAATGTCAAGTTTGCAACATTAAAAAGTGGGTTTTTTCAAATGAGAATTCAAAATATTTGGTATATATATGATTTTCATGTTTCAAAAATTCATTTGAATGCCAAGAGACAGCAGTGAGCAAAGGAGAAATCATGGAGGGCGAAGCAAACAATTTGGGGGCAGACTGTGTTGAAGTTTCAGAGCGCGACGAGTTAGGTAGGAGTCACAACGCATCAGGTGAGCGCAACGCATTGGGTCAGCTCCCTGTGTGTGAATTTGTTCCAGCATGATGCATTGGCAGAGTGCAGCGCACTGGGCTGGTTGCGTGACGCACTGGGCCGAAAAGCAAATTTCTTGCCATCTCTTCCAAATCCTCAAATCGACTTGGTCTCCCTTGTTCAAGTAAGTCAAAGCCACCTCTTAATTGCCAATGAACAAGTGTTTGGTGTTGATTATGAGAATTTAAATACAAACACTCAAACCCTATTGTTTTGTTGAAAGAGTGCTCCTTTAGGGTTTTAAAATTGGTTTGGTGTCAATCATTCCCATTTCCCCCATCCCTCCTCACTGTCTATCTTCTCACAACAGACCCCTTTCCCTATTCCCTTGTATCCCTAAGTCACTCATTCCTATTCCATTCCCATTATCCCCATCCCAATTGTAAAATTTCTCCAAACCCCAAGGTTATCCCAAGAGATTAAGTGGTTGTCCCTAAACTTATCAAATCACATATTTCAAATGGAAAATTTCACTTGATAAAAGTCCATTATTCCCACTACCCTATTCCTCTATATTCCCTCCCATATTACCACATATTTGGCAATCAAATCAAAAACACCAAAATTCTCATTTTCATCCAAGACAACATAGACCTTGCATAGACCTTAGACATCATGGAGACAGATACCGATACATCTTATGACCGAGACAGTGATTCCATCGCTGAATTACATGCACCTAGAAGGCCTCATAAGAGTGGCAGACATGTGAGGGAGGAGCCCACTTCATTGGCTGAGTTACAGGCCTGTCCTCTTGCCATGGCATGTTTTCAACAGCAGTCTTGTTATCAATTTTGTGAAATGGTTGCTAGGGTCCATCATCATCAGGAGTTGGCCCATTTGTTTGTGTTGCATTTACATGATGGTCAAGTCACCCTTGCCGGTGTGACATTCACTTTAACACCAGAAACTATCTCTCAAGCAACCAGAATACCAAATTTTGGAGAACAATGGAACAAAAGACAACAGGTTGACAGGGTACACTATGAGCCATATATCAGGCCTAGTTTTGTGAAACAACTCAGCAGAGTTTTCCCCTTCCGGTTCTTAAAGGATTCCTATGCTCCTCTGATGAAACTTATTATCAGATATTTCAGTTGTGAGGGCCGGTTTTCACGTCTCTATGCCTATCATATCAGGTTATTGATGCATTTTACCAGGGTGAGGATGATGAACCTCCCTTATTTCATGTGTCAGAATATTGAGAGGATGACCACTCTCGTGCAAAGGAAAACTCTTGAGTAGCAGTACATCAATATCTATCACTTTGCACTCATCAAGATTGTGGTTATGCATCAACTCGGCTTGCAGGGTATTTCATGGGAGGATTTCATTTCTAATTATTTCTTCACAGCTCCCCAGGTTCCTTCGGAGGTTGTTGATGAGGCAGGTGAACCTTCATATCAGCATGAAGGTCACGAGACACATACCACCAGTGTGCCGGTGTTTGTTACTTATCAGAGAGGCACCAGAGGATTATTTGCAGCATCCCGGCGAGTATTATCTCCACCCAGGGTGGAAGGGGTCTTGCTTCCGTCATCAGCAGCACAGGTACAGGTACAGGACAGAGGTAAGAGGCCCATGTAGGATGAGGGGCCTTCAGGAGGCCAAGATATAGGTTTCATACTCATTGATGAGGATTTCAGCTCACCAAGCTCAAAGTTGAGGGAGACCATTCAGGAGCAGAAGGCAGAGATAGACACTTTGTCCGTCAAGTTGCAAAGAGCCCAATGGATTATCAACTACCTTGAGCAGCAAAAAAAACAGTTGGAAGATCAGCAAACTATCACGGAGTTGCAAAATATCCGTGAGAACCGGCAAGCTGCCCAAAGAAGCCAAACCGAGATGACATCCATTGAGCGAGAGATTGAGGCTAATCGAGAGACTTGGCTTGAGAGGGTCAATATTAATTTGGAGAAGTAGTTGGATAAGGCCAATAAGGAAAAGAGCATGTTGAGACACATGAAGAATCATTATTGGGCAAGAAATCACGTTTGCAAGGCACGAATCAAGATCTTGAAGGCAAAGCTAAAGAGGGCATTAAAGCGTCGCAAAAGGCATGATAGACTCCAAATTTTGGCTGAAGCTTCCTTGGCCTAGCATAGCACATGATGGTGGAAATTTAGCCCAAATTTCAAGAAATTTGGGACACATTTTGTCAATTTTGATTTTTTTGACCTTAACACAGATTTTCCTGCCCGACGCGTCGCGCCACTTGGCGCACGCTTATGATTGGGAGCTCCTCTTGGGTAAAAATTTGTATTATAGGATTTTTCATGAAAATTTATGCAGGCCTACCCATTACCTAGATATTTTGACAAGTTTTGGGTTGCCGGAAGGGTCAAAAACACCCTAAAATCGACCTTTCTGCCCCTTTTTGGACACACAGGAAGCAGTGTTGGGAAAAATCATTTTCGGAGGGGCAAATGGAAACCCAATTCATAAATTCCACTTCGGTTGGAAAGTAGACAGGTATATCTTTCCAACGAGCTATCCTGCGCTCAATTGTGACACCGGGAAGGCCTTCAAAACTGGCTCCAAAGTGGCCCGACGCATAGAGATTTCAGGCGCGACGCATTGGGGATTTTGGCTCAGTTTTGACTCAGTAACTCTGTTTTTCGCCTAGTTTTGGAAAGTTTGACTTTTTTACTTCCACATGTAAAAATATTGATGTAATTTGATGTAATTTCATGGCTTTTGATGTAATTTTGACAAATTTTTACTCATGTAAGTAGATTCATTCATCAAAAGGTGAATTGTAACTGAATGAATCAGTTTCCTATCTTATAGAGGCAAGTTGTTCCACTGCCTATTTTCCAGTTCTTAGTTTAGATCTTGTTGAAACAACTCCTAAACTAGTGAGCTTGACCCCTAGAGGCATGGGGATGAGTTATGCTTGTCTATATCTTGTAGTTCTTCAGTCATTTTCAGGGTTGGACACTTGGGATTGCTTTGAGCTTCATTGTACATTTCATCTCTGCATTTTGGCAAAGGAATAGACCAGGGTTTGCAGCACTCTTTGGGATCCATGTGGCTCTATGTCTTGATGGTGTGTTTCTCTCTGTGATTGTAAGTTTACTGATGTTTCATGTGTATCATCTTCCTTCTTATTTCTTCTTAAGTTAAACAAACAAGTAATAAAGGTGGAATTCATTAGATTTGCAGTGCTCTACCTTGAGTTTTGTTTAATTTTCCATGTTTTCAACTGCTTGAAGAGGATTCCTGAAAGCCTCTTTCCCTCTTCAACTCCTCACCGGTCTGAGCTACCCATTCATTCAATCCAAAACATCAAAACGATTGCCTTCCTTGCCCCATTCAGAACTCTGCAAAAACTAGGCCTCATTCCCCGGACCCAAAATCTGCCTTTCCCTTTGATCCAAAAAACACCTTCAAAATCAAATCCAACCTCCTTACATATATACCTAGCCTAAAATCATCCTTTTTTCAAGTCATCTCAAGCCTCACTGATCATTTTTTTCGCTGAGATTGACAAGGAGAGAGCCCTCTCCCGACCTGGTAGGGCTAGCTACCAGGTTAAGCATGGTTTGATGTTACCCTAGACTCTGCCTTCCTCAACCTGAGGTGGATTTAGGCACAATGTGTATTAGAGCCGCCTTTAGTGCCAGTTTAACCACTGAAAGGAGATCCTAGGTCCCCAGGATGGCTAGTCAAGAAGGAAGCTCAACCAATAAAGCCCCTTTTTTCACCGGTGCTAATTATGCCTTCTAGAAAATCAGAATGAGAACATACATAATGTCTCTAGGAATAGAAGTTTGGGCTGCTGTGGAATTTGGATATGCCCCAAAGGAAACAAACCCAGAGAAAGAAGCTAAACAAGAATTTGTAGCCAATGCAAAGGCCATGAATGCAATCTTAAATGGACTATGTGAGGCTGAATTCATCAAAGTAATGCACAGAAAGACTGCCAAAGAAATTTGGGATACTCTTGAAAACATCCATGAGGGAAATAAAAAGGTAAAGACAGCCAAACTTCAAGTATATAGAGCTCAGTTTGAAAATTTGAAAATGAATGATGATGAAGATATTGGCAGCTTCTTCTTAAGAGTTGCAGAAATTGTTAATAATATGAAAGCTCTTGGAGAAACTATACCAGAATGTGTAATTGTACAAAAGATTCTAAGATCTCTCCCATCCAGCTTTAACCCCAAGGTTTCTGCCATAGAAGAAACAGCTGATTGGGAAACCTTGACCATGAACCAATTACTTGGAAATCTAACAGCCTATGAGATGAGACTCCCACAGAAGAAGCCAAGTGCGAGGGAGGCAACTTTTAAAACAGAAAAGAAGAAAGAAGAAAAGGAAGATATATGCTCTTGCTCTGATGAAGAAGAGGCCAAATTTGTCAAGAAACTGGATAGAGGCTCAGGTAAATATAAAGGTAAACTTCCATTCAAATGCTTTAACTGTGGAAGAGTTGGACACTATGCTGCTAAGTGTCCTCATAAGAAAACTAGGAATCAGGCTCAAGAATCAGAGAAAACTATATCAAAGAACTGGCAGAAAGGAAAGAAATTCAATAGAAAATCTTTCTATGCTCAACAAGACAGCAGTGCATCTGAAGACTCAGATGAACCCTCAAGTGAAGAAGGAACCTCTGAATTCATGTTGATGGCCATAGAAGAACTTGAAGGACTTCTTCTAGAAGATGAAGAAGAAGGTGAAGTTGATCTTGAGGGGGAGCTAAGAAGTGCCCTGGAGGAGATTGACAGACTCAAACTGAAGTGCAGAAAACAAAAAGACATTCTCCTCAAGTATGTAAGAGAAGAACAAAATTCAGAAGTCCTCATGCAGCTGAAGGTAGAGCTTGAAGAATCCAAGAAGATAGAAGACATGTTACTTAAGCAAATCAAGGATAAAACTCAGGAACAAGAGAAGTTGGAAGAAGAAGTAGTATGTCTGAGGAAGAAATTAGAAAATGCTCAAAGGAAAGTGTCTATAAATTCTTCTCAAATGACAAGCTTTGGTAAGTTGAACGAACTTATGGATGCTCAAAGATCTCCTCTGATAAAAACTGGGATAGGCTATGAAGGAGGATCAAGTAAAGGCAAAGAAAAAGAAAACAAAAATATTATTTTGTAAAAGCAAAGAAGGCCGATCAATGCCTTGTACTCAACTTCATTATTGGAAAACTCGAAAGCCAACTTATAGAACACAATCTCACATTTTTTGGAATTTTACCTGATTGATGAATTGGACTACGGATCCAAATTCTAATGCCTGCCCCATCTTTCCCTAAGGCACTGTCAAAATTTTATGGTCCAAATACCATTCTCATCATCCAGAAGTTGGAATTCTGCAGTTTGATTTTTTTCTTCCTTTTGGGCCACTTTTTCAACTTGTTCTGTACCTTTTTATGAATTTTCTGATATTTACTCTGAAGTACTAGGCTGATTGCCTTGTCTTTCATCCAAAACTACTCAGACACTATTTGAAATTTCTGAAATTTCCTCAACTTCTATAAGCTGACTATCTAAATCATCAAAACCACTACCATTAAACAAAATAAAGGACTCAAGATCAATATGTACATAATCGATGAGGTGATTGTTTGGTTTCTCTTTACTAGTGATCATATACTTCATTTTTGTCTCCCGGTACAACTTGCTCAGTTTCCCAAAAATCGGGATGGTGGCATAAGAGAAATGAAATTGCAGAGTACCTCTTAACTTTTCTCCCCATGACCTTGAAATCAACATACCATACCGTGGAGGTATATCAACTACTACCACATCCATTAAGACATTTTTAGCAGGAATTTGCTCAAGTGAAACTACCAAGTCTTTTATAAGACCGAGACAACATACTCTACCAGAATCAAAAGAGTAAAGATCATGGTAAGTTCAGGTTATATCTAAGCACAATTTTTCCATTATGGCTTTTGGCATCAGGTTATGAGAAGCTCTAGAGTCAAGCATGGCATTATGGAGGATACATTGATGAATTCTCAAACTAAGATAAAACGAGGGAAATTCACTATCTTCTAGTTGACCATCTATGGTTGGACCAAAAATGAGCTCAGGTTGATCATCTTCAACATTAACCATATCTCACATAGGGTCTACTTTTAGAATTTTAGCAACATGAGATTTGTATTGATTATTTCTCACAAGCTTGGTCAAGGGGATAGAGACATTTAACTTATAGATTTCATTTTCTAAGCTAAACAGATTGGATTGTTTATCTACCTCTTTTACAGGAGTGTCCCTCTTATCGGGCTGGTCCTTTGTTGCAGACTCCTTCTTTTGACCTTGTTTTTCTTTGCTTGGTGTACTTGTAGATGCTTTGTTGATATTGATTTGATTTGCAGTTGCAGGCTCCTTTCCCTTGCTCTGATTAGCTTGGGGATTTTTCTTGACCTGAGTATCTTTTTGGTGGGATGTCCTCTTCTGGATAGGACTGACAAGAACATCTCTATTTCCCAATGAATATTGCCTCTGTTGTGAGCTTAGTGCATTAAGATAACCCCGATGATAATCATCGGACTTGACCTCCACCTCATCATCATTTGCAAGCATGTAGTCCTCATCTTTTGGCAGATATGTTTTCTCAATGTATTCTTCATCCTCTGTCAAGAAAATAGGCTATCCATCTATTGTGAAGAAATGATTTTCTTCCATAATCTCATATTCTTCTTCAACCCCTTGAGCATAATTTTGCTACAAAGGAGTTCAGATCTACTATTGTGCTGGCTGCTCTCGAGCTCTTTGTTACCTTTGTTTAATCCTAAACTGAGGCTACTGCTACTAACCTTAGAAATTAGGATTTCAAACCTATGCTTCTGGTTGTCTTTTAGTGATAGACATTATATCCACCATTATTTCCATAGTCCTTATCACAGTATCCAGTTTGACCTCAGAGGATGTGGATGGTTCTTCCTTGATTGTTACCTTTCTTTCACTTTTGGTCTTTGAATTTTTTAGTGTCTATTTTTCTTTGACACTAACTGCATTTCTTTGCATCTCCTCTAGTATTGCGAGAATTCTCTCTCAGAGCTGGTATTCCATATCCGAATCAAAAACATCTGGATATTGCAAAAGAGCCAAACCTGGAGGAGGTTTGATCTTATTTGGGATTGAGTTATACACCCACTTAAAGTGAATAGTAAAATGTTGAACTAACTCATTTGGATTTCTCTTTAAGTTGTCATACTCGAAAAGAATCTAAAGTGGATTCTTTTTCACTTCATATCTAGATATGAATGCATTAGTTAGCTGCTCCAGGTTTCTAATGGAATTGGCAGTCAAAGAACATAACCATGTTTTTACATCATCGGAGAAGCTTTGGGCAATGATCCTCATTTTTGCATCATCAACATCAATATCTTCTAAGTCAATGAAATCAATGAATTTCACTAGGTTTTGTCTGGCACTAATATTTAAATTTTCATCAAAGAGAGGAAGTATTTGACCATAGCCTTGTGGTAGGGGTGCAAGTTGACCAGGAAAAATCAGAGGTGCAAATCTCGCCATGAATCCTGCTAAGTGTGGTGCAGGAGTAATAATGGGAGGGGTGGACTAAGAAGGTAATGAAGCAGAATGGATAGAAGAGGAGGAAACAACTAATTGATATTGTGTGGGAATAAAAAAATACTCTTGCTGATACTAGATGATAGCTTTATCAGATGTATATTGGAGTTGATTTGCTAATTTTTCAAGTCTATCAAAATGACTCCAGACCTTCCTATCAAAATATGACTCACATTTGGATTCTTCAAGGGATACTACTTTTGCAGGTAATGATGTAGACCTTACGAATGAATATGGACTCAACTGAATCTCTGAGTAATGGGATCTCTTCTTTCTGATGAGTTTATCTAGATCTTCAACTGGATAAGTTGGATGAGGATCAAGATTCAATCTTGTGTATGTTCACGAAGCCATAATTTTCTTTGTTTCCGCAACTCGGTTCTCTGCAACTTTTGAATCATCCTTCACGAAGACTAGAGCCTATCACCCACAGGCCTATAATTTGATGGAAAGTATAGTACACCCTGTGAATATCTATCTCTTCGTTCCCCGAGGATGGCGCCAAGATGTTAGCACTCCACCTATTCTCTTAAGGCTGAGAAGGAGACCAGCAAAGGTAACCACCTACCACTTTGACCTAGTAGCTAGCCCTACCACACTGAAAGGGATCTGTCAATGCGATAACAACCAATTGATTCGATCATGAAAGATATTAGGCTAGGTATGAATATTAGGGTTTTGTTTATTTGATTTTTGTGCTGGATGGTGGTTTAGGTCTAGGAAAAACTAGGTCAGGGCTCTGAAAAACAAATTTGCAGAGATGTAATGGGGCAAGGTAGGCACACACTTTATCACTTTAAAGGTATCTTTGTGTATAGGGTAGATTGAAAAGGTTTCAAAATGAGCATGAATATCATGAATTCATTTATATAAGAAGGAAATGAACATAAATGTGAAATTTTCTTCAAAACATAGCATCAAAATTAATGAATTATGTTTATCAACGTAGAAAACAAACACATATAGCATGGAAATGGAAATGGAAGGTACAATACATTCAAGCATATGATCACAAAGGAAGAAACACTACTAAATCACATACCACATGAATCCCATCACAATAGCTGCAAATTTTGTCTATTAGTTCCTGCAAAATTCACAAAAACACTAGTGTCCAAGGCTTAATTCCACAACATCCAACCTTTGAAACTTATTAAAAAGTACCTCATATATCCACTGAGGTTGAAATCCTTCATTGGAGTTCGAATTTCCAATAATAAAATCCACATTCATGCATTTATCCAAAATCTGCTACACACTAGGGAGGTTACTCAACAGATTCCTCCTTTTCCTAACCATCAAGACATATACTCAAAGCATTAAATGGAGAATAAGAGACCTAATAAACCATATCTTATCCATTTACATTTACTTTTGACCATTTACATTCATCTACTTTGACCTTTTGACTTTTACAAAAGTGAAACTAGAAATTTACAAAAATTAGATGGTGAAAATTTATCAAAAATATCAGAAAATTGCAAAACCGCAGTGAGTTGTTGAAGGGAATTTTTGAGTGCCTTGCTAAATTCCAAATCCTAATCTAAGACCTGTTCTAGAAATATGGGAATGTATAGATATCTTTTGACTATTTGTGCTAGAAAAATGACCCATTTTGGACTGCGTTATAGCCATTTTCCCAAGGTGTCTCCAGAAGCACAGTGAAAGTGAAAAAAGGAGGCAGAATGTTGTTTTTTTACCACTTGTCTTCACTTTTCTCAAAATTGAAGTCCTGAATAAAAAATCCAAGGAAATGGGTTTTGAGAGGAGGCCAAGAGCTTTCTAGAAATTCTGACCTTTTTCCATTTGGAGGCCTGAGGAAGAAGCGCGGTGTGAGCTCGATGTGCTTCTGGACTTGGTGAAATTTCTGAATTTTGCAAAATTGCACCAAAATTGCACCAAAATGCACCAAAATACAAAAAATTCTCCAAATATTCTCAAAATTGGTCCAAAACTTCCAAATGACTTGTGTTATACTATCATGGATGCATCAACAAGTAAATCCAACTTACCCTTCTCCTCGTTGCTACATAGGGTTTCCTTTAGCTTGCCTTGTAGCTGTTTGACCTTGACATTACAAATTTGATTTAGGGCATAGTAATGATCAGCCATGTGCTTATGAATCTTGTTATCCCTTTTGGCCTTGTTAAGGAGCTTCTCCAAGTGGATGTTGACCTTTTCAAGCCATAATTGCTTGTTCTCATTGATTTCATTTGCAATTTTGTCTTCAAAACTGAGCTCTTAATCTATAGGGTTTTGCTCTTTTTCCTTCTACAATTCTCTTTTGAGACCCATGGTCCTTGGCCTCTTTCTTCTTACCTGTTGTTCATGCTCATCATGCTCATCTATGTCAGCCACTTCTTTTCCTTTCTCATCATGCTTGCTTGCCTCAAACTGAATTTTCTCCAAGGCCAATTATTTTGCCTTCAACTACTAGTTTTATTGCTCTAGAAAGTAAATGAAGAATTTTTCCCTTGCCAAGTTGTCTTGGAGCTCTTTGATCTATGCATCCTTATCTTTGATGATCCTCTGTAGGTTTCCAGGCTCATCACTAGCCTCCAAGTCTACTAGGTCAAACTCATGCTCTACCTCATCATGCATGGATGTCTCATGTTGTGTTGATGTTCCCCATTCTGCTGGTGTAGGCTTGGCCCCTTCCTCAATTTGATGAGAAAAGAAAATAAACCTTATGTTAGTCATCAATATTTTTCACTATTTGTATATGACTATAGATTGGTTCTAGATTTCTAAAAACAACATTCTTTGAACATTATGAGTTTCAGAAATTTCACTGCCTTCATTATCCTTATAGAAATGTTTTCACTATTCCATCAATATTTCCATTTTCATGGTCACCCTGTCACTCCTACAAACTCCTTATGGGCTATACCTTTCATTGTTACCCTCCTTTCTTGCATATGACTCCATTGGCCTCTTTTTCCCTTGCCCATAACTCCACTTTCCATCTAGGGTTTCTTATAGCCTACTCATTCCCCTGTTCTCCATGTTCTTCAAGCATTGATGGTCTCAAAACTATCTCTGTAGGTTCTTTATATAAATCAAGTACGTTGGATTTTGGATCTTCAATACAACACTTTGACAAATACTCTATTTTTCACTTGAAGCCTCCAAGCCAATTTTTAGTCAAGATCAGGTCAAAGAACCCTCCTACTAGGTCAATTAGGGTTTCATATGTTCTAAAGGTCATCATTGATGTTTCAAACACTGTCTTTCTGTGTTAAATACTGGCTCCGATATAATAGAATGTTGAGACATGGTTATTCAAGGAAGATCTAAAGGTTTCCAAAGAAAACTACCTTATCAAGTTCAAAGTCGACAAGAGGTAAGTGCAAGTTTTGGCACTTCTACAAGAGTGCTAAAGAATTTGTCAGCAGAAGGTGTTGATGGGGTAGATGGTCTGCTCCTAAATGAAGACAACTTGTAGCAAGGAGAGAGGAAACAATTTGGTTTTAAGGAGAACTAGGGTTTTTGAGCTTAATGGTCCAAGTAGAGTGCCAAATAGTGATCAATTGCAAAATGAACATGGAGGAGGCACACCAAACCAAACATGAAGAAATTCTGTCAAAAAGATTGATGAAATAGGGAAAAAAGTAAGGTGAACTGGACAGAAGTGAATGAACTTGAAAGGGCTATAGAGAACTTAGAAGACAACACTGATGATTGTCTTAAAACACTCCAAACACCTAAGGTTTTGGGAAAGTGGCCAGAGAAGGTGAAATGATGAGTTGTACTACATGATAATAGCAAAGGAAGGATTGTGAAGGTGTTGTTGTGTGCAGTCATCCCAAAGTTTTCCAAGGTGAATGTGTCATGCCTTAAAGATAAAAGGTGTAGAAAATGTCAGTAAGAAGGGAAAATTCAAGGTTTTCAGTCACCTACCAAACAAAATATGATTTGAGCTCCACGGTAGGGACAAAAGAAGTTCTTGGAGATACTGCTACTGTGTAAGCATCCTAAAAAGTTTCAAGCTCTACTTTGTCATGCCTCGAGGAGTAAAAGCGAGGTCAAGCCCATCATTTTAGGTCCACTGCATGTAAATAGTGTCCAAAAGAGTTAGTGAGAAAGTAAAAAAGAAAGTGACTTTAAAAAACATTATAAAGTGGGTTTCAATATTAAATCAAAGTTCCTAAGCCTATAAAGCACATCTTACACTTCATATGAGTCATTATTCACTTGCAAAGAGTTAGAAGTTTCAAGGAGAGAGGGTTTTTTGAGTTTTCAGGTCGAAATTTGGCTAATTTTCTTAGCGCTGCGTGCTCAGACTGGCGTTGCACCCCTGGAAACTAGCACTGCGCATTTGAAAATTTCTTTCCATACAAAATACACAAGTGTTGCACATTTGGGACCGAGCGCTATGTGCTAGGGAAGGCGTTACACCCTTACTCGACAGGCCCGGTGAAGGAAGGTTTGAGCGCTGCATGCCTGGGTCTGAGCGTTGCGTGCTTCAAATTGAGCGTTGTGCCCTTGGCTTAGGCACTGCGCCCTTGGCCAAGAGGGCCTTCTAAGCATTTTGACCACCCAAATCAAGTCAACTCACCTCCAAATCTCTGCCAAAGGTCTGTCAAGTGTTTTTTAGGGTAAGTACCATCACCTAACCAAATTTTCAAGCATATTTGATGGTTTAATTGGAAGAAGTTGAAGCCCTAAGAGGAAACCCTAAGACTTGAACTTGAAAACACTAATTTTATCACTAATTTATCTACTTATAAAGAGTATCAATCAGAAAAAGGGTGGTTACATTGGTTTAAGGTTTTTCATCCATCCAAGCTTGACATAACACTCAGTCCCTTCACTTGCAAGAAAAATTGACATTCCATTACCCTCATTCACCTCAATTACACATCAACCTCTAGTATTTCTAAACAGAGTTTGACATATCAGCAGAGGGTTTCCATTGAGTTTTTTTTACCCCTCTCTCACTCATCTCATTCACCTATAGAACTTCCTTTTTTCATCACCATCCCTTCATCTCATTTCCATTTGCATCCCTAGGGTTTCCCAAGGTAGAATTTACAATGTCAGAAGACAGTGGTGAAGAAGGTAAAATTCCAAGGAGGCATGAGCACAAAGGTGGAAAAATCAATATGTTTGAACCCCTCAACACAAGGGAGCTAATGGCATCTCCCTTAACTGTCTCATGTTTTAAGCATGTAGGATACTTTGATTTTTGTGAAAGGGTACAACAGGTGAAAAACTACCCTGAGCTGACTAGATTATTTATTATTAACTTGCATGAAAAACAAGTTAACCTCGTAGGGGTCAATTTTAAGGTATCTAAGATGTTATTTCCAATGCCACAAGCATACCTAGTGTAGGGGAGAAATGGTTCAAGAAAGCCAATCTTGACATGAGCTACTATGAGCCATATTTAAAACCTAGGTACAAAGACCACAGTAAATCCATCTTTCTTTTCTCTCACTTGCTTGATAGATATGCGCCTATGATGAGAATTATCATGAAGTATTTTACATGTGAGGGAAGGTTATCCCGTATTTACTCCTATCACATCAGACTACTTATACATTTTACTAGGGTAAGGATGTTGCATATAACCTATTACCTCTACGGAAGCATTGACAAAATGGCCTATATAGTGCAGAAAAGAGATTTCCCTCAGCGGATGCAAAGCCTCTTCCATCACTCACTCATTAAAATGGTTGTTATGCATCAATTGTAGCAGAAGGGCATTCCATGGGAGACCTTCATTGCCAATGAGGTGTTCACCAATCCAAAAGCCCATCCTCAACAAAATACACCTTCATCTTCTTAGCTTCTTATTCCTCCTTCACCATCACTCCCCACTACTCATGCTTCACCATCCACTCACATTCCCTCACCCCATGATGACTCATCCACCTCACCATCCACACACATTCCTTCACCTCAAGATAATCCTCCTTCATTACCCTCTTAGCACCCCTCACCATCCTCTCATGGTACTAGTGCATCAAATGTCAATGAGGGAGAGGGCAATGAGAAATCTAGAAATTATGAATCAAACAATGAGGAAGAAAACAATGAGGCCAATGACAGTGAGGTAGATATCAGTGAAGAAGAAATTAGCAAGGAAAAGAGCAATGATGGCTGTAAGGAGGATGATGGTTGTAGGTTAGAGAGCCATGATAGCAAACATGAAAGCATCCATGAGAGCAGTGATGATACCAATGATGATGGCAGTGATACAGATGGCACTGAAATGATCAAAATTGAACCTTTTCCTTTGACCTACCATAGGGGAAATAGGCATGTGTTTGCTGCCCTTAAGAGGCAAGGGGCCATGCCTTATACATCAACTAAGCAGCTTGACAAAGGTAAGGAAAAGGTCATTGATGAAGAAGAAAAAGACAAACATGAGACTGAACAAGAATTTCAACTCATTCACCTTGATAGTGATGATGAGAATGGGGAAAGGATCTCAAACACGCTGCTTCAAAGCAAGGATGCTCAGATCATGGATTTGCAAGCCAATCTAGGTAGGGCCAAGAATGTGATCAACTTCTTTGAGGTTGAAAACAAGAAGCTAGAGGCAAAAAAGGCCATCTAGGATATCAAAGCTATCAAAGTTTAGAAAGAGGCTAGAAGAGCCAAGGAAAATCTAGATGAGATCTTGGGCACTCATGATGACACTGAAGAAGAGGAAGAGCAGCTTCCTAGGAAGAGGCCAAGGACAATTGGCTTGAAGAAGGCCTTAGCCAAAGAAAGGGAGCAAGAGACAGACTTGGTAGAGCAACTCACTCCAAGTGAGTTTCTTGCCATGGAAATTGATTATGATGGGTAATATTGGTTGGAGAGGGAAAATTTTCATCTAGAGGATCAGCTGGATAAGACTAAGAGAGACCTAGACATGCAAAAGAAGATGGCAAGGCATTATGCCTTAAGAAACAAGATTGCAAGGGGTCGTCAAAGAGCCCTCAGAAGATTCAAGCCTGCAGGAGGAAAAAAGAAAAATAAAGCTTGAAATCCTTGTTGATGCATACCTACAAGCATCCCAGACATGATCTCTAAGGCAAATCCCAATGGAAAACTTTTTCACAATTTTGGAAAGCTTTGGATTTTACCATTTTGGAAGGGTCAAAGGTGCATCATCAGGGCTACATATTGTAGCACCTATTAGAATGGTAAAATTACGAGATCTTAGGCCAAGGACATCACCTCACAAAATTTCAGTCATTGGGAGCAAATCGGTCCTCCAAAAGTGCTAAAAACATGAAAAAAAAACTGAACTTTCTCGCCCTATTTTCAGCACACATGTCAAGCAGTCTTGGCGAATGAATTTTTAAGTAGAAAATTGACACCAATGAACAAATAAAGGTATATTTGGAAACCAGACAGACAAAGCTTTCCAATGAGCCACTGGTTTATTTGACACCTCGTAGATTCCACCTGAGCACAAAGATAAGGCCAAGAGCCACTGCTACTTCTTGAACTCTGTTAAGCACCCTTGCCAAAAAGTCAACAAAAAACACTTGGAGATATTTGAAAAGCAGATAAGCTTCAAAGTCAATTTTTTATAAAATTAGTTAGATACGTAAGAGTGAGAGTTAGTATTTATTAAGTTAGGATATTTGTGCCTTAGGCCTCGTATGGTCCTTAAGGACAAATTTGAATTTGAGATGATGACATTCCAAAACCCTAGCTAGGGTTTTTTCCCTCCTTTGCAAGAAATATCATTTAGAGGCCTCATTGTACATATTGAATGTTGGTTGATTGAGAAATTGGATATCATAGACTTGAATATTGGAGGAGAAATTGGCTGATTTTGTGGGGATGGTTCTTTGATTTGCATGACAATGGAGCAAGCACACTTGCAGATTCATGAACATAGTTAATGGTGATGTATTTTTATTTAGTACTTGGTTCTTCTTATGTTTTACATATTTTCCATCTTTTCACAGACCATAAAGTTTTGGTTAAGAAATGTTGCTTGCAGGCACCTTAGCTCGTCTACTCTCATTTGTTTGTTTGAGCCTTTCTTTCTTCCTGGCTGAGAAGGATTAGAGAATTCTTAAATGTTTCAGTTCCACTTATGCTTGTTATCTCAATAATGATTTAATAGAGCCAATGTCAAAGTAGTTTATGGTTAAGCCCCGCTCTTTGATGTAACTTAAAACTTGTTTTCGAGGTCTTTGCTTTGAAGAATTGCTAATTAGGTTGGTCAAGAGGTTTATGGTTGATTTGAAGGTCTTTGTAGTTTGATTAAGGAAAATTTAGAGTTCCTACTCCTTTGATTTTTATTATATGTTATTGCTAAATGTTTTCTTTGCTCGAAGGTGAAATCACTAGAGGACTTACAAGTTTCTTGCTTCTATGTTCAATGATTGTTGTCTTTATTTACTTGCTAGGGTTTGGTCAAAGAATGTTATTGGTTTACCTTTGTATTTGGTTATTTCTTTATGCATAGTGATCTTAAAGTCCATTCTTATAAAGTTATTTTTAAAGGATTTTTAACTCTCTTGCACCTACTATGTTCACAATTTAATGTTCACTTCACTCACATGCTTTCTTAGAGCCATTTGGCTTTGTTAGACTGTCTCGTGATATACCCTTGACCTATTGTGGTACTTTTCAAGCACTTTTGCAGAATCGATAGCCCAATGGTTTCAAACTCTCTCACTCATCTATTCTACTTGACAACCTACCCAACCAATCAAAACAAACAAACAATCCCTAATCATTATAACTAGCCTAAAAATTTAAACCTAAAGCTATCAACTTACATCTTTCACAAAAGTATAGAGAGCTCCCTCTCTCGAGTCCAGTAGAAGGCTAGGTCTTAGGGCTCCAAAGATTGGTTTGATGTTACCTCTTGTTCAATTTTTTTTCTCGCTAATCCGACAAATTATAGGACCTACAGAATAGAGACTCTAACAGGGAATCATGAGGCAACAAGTTTAGATATTCCTTAAGACTTGTGAAATCCTTTCACAAACCTGAGGCAAAGCACTTAGAAGCCAAAAAGTGATATCTAGTTGATTCATCACACTAGCACCATGGTGACCATACCGGGAGAACACTCAAGCTGAAAAGCTTAGTGTTGCATAAAGAACTCGTAAAACCCAAAAACATCTCTCGACTAGTTTTTTATTGTTATTGTGGACAATGATAACTAAAATAATTAGTCTCATCCACTCGGTGACTCCACTAGTTCTAAGCAGTCCCGTTGACTCCATTGATTCTCATAGACTCCCGGGAATGTATTAATCAATCCTAAGAGCATAAAACCTTACCACATATCAGAATTACATCTAAGATAATTTATTTTTCACACTCATAAAATTTCAGCCTTCAGATTGTAGGTCCTAAATCTAGCTTCTAGAATAATATATACCGACTTACTCTACCTAAATCCTCCTGCAATAAAGTGCTTGAAAATCCTAAAAGCATCTTTAGGAAGTCTCCTAACTAAAAACATCAACTCGTTAGGCACCCCTTTATCCACAAAGGAAAATTCCCCTACCCGAAAAACCTTAAAACTTGTAAATACGGGTTGTTGATGGTGGATAACACAAATTTCAATAAAGTTGTAAATCATCCACTTGGCTACTCCACAACCTCAATAAGCCCAAAGACCCACCTGGAGGAAGAAACTAACATAATCATCCAGAAAGAGAGAGCACTGTGCTCAATGATTCAGAAACCATTGTTTTTATCTATAAATATGTTCTATTCTACTTTAAGCCTGATAAAAAATACACCGATGAGGTCTACATCGATCATTGAAAGATATCAAACCTAAAAAAACTGCTTCCCTAAATTGTAGACCATAAATATACTTATATTTGCATAACCCAGATACACCTGAAGACTTATAAACATGAGCCTCATGTTACCTTTCCTTTCCTGATTTTTATTTGACCTCAAATAGTCATAAATCTCCTTTGCACTACCTATACCCCACAAAGGTCCTGCATGCACATGTTTGTTTACTCCTCCTATCTCTGGTTCCTTCCTCAAATTTGCAAATAAGCCGCTCTGTTTTGATGGAGAAAATACAAAGATCATCACTAAAACACATTCAAAAACTTGAGGATTTACTTGACCTATTTGAAGCAGGAGAAGATGATGTGCGTATTAGAATGTTTGCCTTATCATTACAAGGAAAATTTAAGAGTTGGTTTAAAGACTCCATTGCAAGCATTAACAATTTTCATCAATTCACTCAAGTCTTCCTAGATAGGTGGGTGTTGGGATGGGAATGTTTTTCTCATCATAGAGGAATAAACTATTTAAAAAGACAACCAAGAGAGATGTAAGATAAACACTCCTTTTCAACCAGTTTAATAAGAGGCACCATGCAATAATTTAGCAGATAAAGCCACCCCCAGGGTGGTATTCGTACAACCGAGAGATGCCTTGACCCGCAGATGGCATTCCAAATAAGAGAAAGAGACCCTAAACACCGGAGGAAATGCAAAGTATGGCAATGATGTAGCTTAAATATGATGGAATGGAGGAAAATCCAAGAGCAATAAAGAAGGATGTAAGTGGATTTGAGAAACGATATCTTCAGAGATAAAGCTAGAGATGTTGATAAGCTTAATCAAGAACGATAAATATGATTGGCGGAAAAGGAAGAGTACAAGGAAGAGGTTGAGTCGATTATTCAAAATAGTTGGTACTTTATTTTGGGAAGGACACAAACTCGGCCATTACAATGCAAAAATAATAATCAAAATATGCATGCCGAAAGCAAGATTGCAAAGAAGAAGATGCAAAAAGTTGTCGAAAAGTACTACATGCCTTCCTACATCTGTGTTTCACTATTAAGAGAGTATTACATAAGCAAGTTACAAATAGAAACAAGGAGGAATTCTCTAAAGAATCCAATCAAGCGAAGAATGGATGATACAAACCCTTTTTCAAATCCAAGTTCTCCCTGTCAATCTGGTGTGGTTGTTGGATTATAGAACTGTGAATGGAGGATGAGCCAAAGACTCTTTTGAGTTCCTACCTTTTGTGTCAATTTATTTTCAAAGTTGCTAAAGAAGAAGCTATTGGCCATAAACACTCTCCTTTTAATCCTAATTCACCGTAGAGAGATCGAAAAGAAACTTATAAGTCAACATATGGTGGAGCAATCTGATCTAGTGTGCATATTGGATGAAATTATTAGAAGAATGAAGCTACCTATATTATAAATATGATGATGATTATGTTCTCAGGATTCTGCTAACACTACAAGTAAAATCAACTAGTTTGTGGGGATAAAGACAATCATTTAGCAGCCTTCAACATAGTGATCAAAGAATACAAATTAGTTTATGATAAGAAGAAAGTGTATAAGTTGAATAAAGTAATGATATTACCTTTTGTTATGCTCCATTTCAGCTCATCAGTAGACAACCTTAATACAATTTTAGAAATCAATAGTTCGGGTATTAATATTAACAACAAGAAGACTCTCCAAAATTTTATGACTATTCTTCACAAGAGAAAAATAGCAACTGTGTTTCTATCAAAAGAAATCGAGAATGCCTCCTCCTTTAATAGAAGAAGAAATCAATGAGATCCTAAACATACAAATCCACCTCTAAAATTTTATATAAAGAAGATTTTCTATTTGTTATACGCGACTTATCCATCGATGCACTTTTCTATGTAACTATAGAACAAATTAATATTTGATAGAAAGTGCTACCTTCAAGAGGACCTATTACTAGAGAATTCCCTAACAAAGGCCCGTAAGTAGAATCCATTCCACTACCAAGGTGAGCATAGGCATACTAGAGAAAACATAGCAGTATCATTATCAATCTCGCCAAATCGATTATCATGAAGAAGAGGTGGAGTTTCTTTCTGGTGAAACCCAGTTTAACAAAGTGAGAAAAATAGTCCTGGGATGAAAATTATTGTTTAAATTCTCAAGAGCAGAGATTATTCAAGATCATTTGTTATTTTTAGAGACATAGAGAGATAAAATATGCTAAGAACAATTTGTTGCGTAACGTGAAGAAGATTTGAGTACCGTCGTTCAAACAAGTGAGGTGGAAGTGGCCTTTTTTTCAGCACACCCAATAAGGGATGAAAATCAACTGGTGTAGTCACTTCCTTGATTAGTTGCATTGGAGAAAAAGAGTTACCTAGTGTGAGCATATAATCTCCAAGTTAGACTAGGATAGATAGGTATGCCAATAAGCTCAAAGACTATGAGCATCTTTATTTTAATTGTTTTGAAAGAACAAAACAAAGAAAATAAGAAAATAGGGTGGTAAAAGGGAAAAGGTACAACCCTAGTTGCTAAAAAGAATATGTCTAAAGGCAAGTCCAAATGCCACTAATTGAGAAAGAGTATTGTTCAACCACAAAGAAATTTGTCATGATCAACACATTTTAAATTTCTCGTTGGGATAGGTTAATGAAGAAATATTTTCCAAACCATGTAACTTGGCTTATCAAAAGGATAGATTAGGAAAAAATATTGGTTCTTTAAATGCCTGGTCACAGAACCAAAGAGAAGGAGAGGGATGTATAAAAAATTCCAAATTACAACCCTCATGTTTTCGCCTTTACCTTTTTGCAAAATAAATATGTGAGTGCCTTTGTCCAAAATGCAACACATCTCATGACAAATCAAACCGCTAAAACCTTGGATTTGGTCATAAGCTTGGAATTTCATGTCAAGATGAGATCGAATATCTGTCAACTGTCACTCTTGATGTATAAGTGGATTTAGAGAATAAAGAGCTCATTAGTCTAATCTAAGCTCTTGGAAGTGATAAGGGTAGAAATAGATAGCCTTTTATGCTTTCTCTAAAGAAATGATGCTAAGTAAGTCACACCCACCGCACCTGCTAAGAAAATGTTAGGCAAAGGTATGATGGGTAGGTAGAAGTGATATCGAAGAAATCATGTTTTTTCGCATTTGATATCATAGTTTCAAAAGAACATCAAAGAAGTGAAGAAAGAGGGATTCATATAAAAGTAAGGTAATCGATCTTCAAAACTCGTAGATCAACTTCGAGGTTCCCACACTTCCCCGAAAGGAGCCGCTCTCCCCGTGGAGCCACTATTGGTCACCGCATTTTTCACTATTCAGAGATGAGTGACTACAGATTGCTTCAGATTTCCTCGCCAAAACAACATTCCTTGAATATTGAATAAGTTTCAAATTCACGACCTTAACAAGTCCTTATATAGAAAAATTTTCACTATTCTATCGCTTTGTCATTTCATTATCACCCTGCTGCTTCCTACAAACCCCTCATAAGCTTACAATGTCATAAGCTTATACCTCTCATTTTTACCCTCCTTCCCTACCTATAACCTCATTTCCCTGTTTTTCCCTTGTTCATAACTCCACTTTCCATCTAGGGTTTCCTATAGCCTACTCATTCCCATGTTCCCTAGGTTCCTCAAGCATTTATGATCTCCAAACTATCTCTGTAGGCTCTTTAGATAAATAAAGTACATTAGATTTTGGATCTTCAATACAACACTTTGACAAATACTCTGTTTTTCACTTGAAACTTCCAAGCCAATTTTCAGTCAAGATCAGGTCAAAGAACCCTCCCACTAGGTCAAATAGGGTTTCACATGTCTTAGGGTATCTATGGTTTGTCAAACACTATTTTTCTTTTTCGGCAATGTCATTTCCAGCATGTAATAGAATGTTGAGACATGGTTATTTAAGAAAACCTAAATATTTTCCAGGCTTGCCCGCTTCGCAGTTTGCAAGTGTTAAATAATGATTTTGGCACTTCTACAAGAGTATGCTACATTTTTTTCTTAAACAAATGCATGGTATCAATAAGCAGTAGAGGATCCGATCCCTAAGCCAAGACAACTCACAACAGAAGACAAGAAACAAGTTGGTCTTAAGGAGAACTAGGATTTTTGAGCTTAATGGACCAAGTAGAATGCCAAACAGTGATAAATTGCAGAATGGCCATGGAGGAGGCACAACAAATCAAACATGAAGAAAGTCTGTCAAAAATATTAATGAAATAGGGAAAAAGGTGAGGTGAACTAGATAGAAATTAATGAACTTGAAAGGGCTATAGAGAACTTAGAAGACAACACTGGTTATTGTTTTAAAGCACTCCAAACATCCAGGGTTTTGGGAAAATGGCCATACAAGGTGAAATGATGGTGTTAAACTCCACGATGATAGAAAAGAGAGGATTGTGAAGGTGCTGTTATGTGAAATCATCCCAAAGTTTTTCAAGGTGAGCGTGTCATGCCTCAAAAAGCAAAGGTGTAGAGGATATCAATAAGAAAGGTAAATTCAAGGTTTTCAGTCAGCTGCCAAGCAAAGGATGATTTGAGTTTCAAGGTGAGAACAAAAGAGGTTTTTGGATATACTACTAAGATGTGTAAGCATCCTAAAAAGTTTCCAAGCTCAACTCGAAGAAAGCCTTCCCAAGGAATAAAAGTAGGTTAAAGCCCATAATTTCAGTCACTCAGTCACCTACATGTAAACAAGCTTCAAAAGAGTTAGTGAAAAAGGCAAAGGAAAATGATTTAAAAAACATTAGAAAGTGGGTTCATAAAGATAAATCAAACTTTCATTTGCCTATAAAGCCCATCTAAAAACTTCAAAAAAATCATTGTGCCCTTGCAAAGAATTAGAAATTTTAAAGGGAGAAGAAACTGTGAGTTTCAAGTCAAAATTTGGCTAAGTGTTGTGGCACTGCACGCTCAGGTTGGCGTTGCACCCTTGGAAACTAGTGCTGCTCGTTTGGAAATTTCTCCCCGTCCATTTTACAAAGGTGTTGCACACATGGAACGAAGTGTTGCGCGCTGGGGAAGACGTTGCACCCTTGCCCGACTCACCCACATCAAGTTTCTTATTGCGTTGCATGCCTGGGTCTGAGCGTTGTGTGCTTGGACTGAGCGCTCCCTTGGTTAGGAGGGACCTCCAAGCAAGTTGACCATCCAAATCAAGTCAAAATGTCTCCAAATATCTGCCCAGGGTATTACAATCATTTCTAAGGATAAGTACTATCAAACACACCCATTTTCAAGAATTTTTGATGATTTAATTGCAAGAAAATCAAACCCTAAGGTCAAACCTTGATTTTCAAACATTGAAAGCACTGTCTGAACCTCACTCCATATTCATATGAAGAATATCATTTAAAACAAAGAGTATTTGTATAGTTGGGATTGTCATCAAGTTATTTAGCCTCTCATTCAGCCTAATATACCTATACACTCACTCATCTTATTCAAAAGAATATTTCCATTCCATTACCCTCTTTCATATCAATTTCACATCAGTGCTAGGGTTTCAAAGGCAGAGTGATCAAAATTCCAGAAAGAGAGGGAAGTGGTAGTGAAGGATAAGGCCAAATGCCAAGGAGGCATGAGCACAAAGGTGGAAAGATAAACAGATTTGAACCTCTCAACACAATAGAGCTAACAACATCTCCCTTAACTATTTCCTATTTCCAAAATGTAGGCCGCTATGAATTTTGTGAGAAGGTACAGTAGGTGAAAAATCACCATGAGGTAACTAGACTCTTCATACTTAAATTGCATGAGAAATAAGTTAACCTTGTAGGGGTAAATTTTGAGCTATCTACAAATGCTATTGCCAATGCCACAGACATACCTATTGTGGGGGAGAAATGGTTCAAGCAGGATAATATTGACATGAGCTACTATGAGCCATATTTAAAACCTAGGTACAAAGGCCACAATAAATCCATCTTTCCTTTCTCTCACTTGCTTGATAGATATGCACCTATGATGAGGATCATTATGAAGTATTTTACATGTGAGGGAAGGTTCTCCTAGCTTTAATCCTACCACATCAGACTACTTATGCACTTTACTAGGGTGAGGATGCTGCATATACCCTATTACCTATACAGAAGCATTGAAAAAATGGCCTATATAGTGCATAAGAGAGAATTCCCTTAGAAGATTCAAAGCTTTTTTCATCATTCTTTGATCAAGATGGTTGTTATGCATCAATTGCAGTAGAAGGGCATTCCATTGGGATACCTTCATTGCCAATGAAGTGTTTACTGCTCCACAAGCCCATCCTCAGCAAGATATGCCTTCATCATCTCATACTCCTATTCCTACTCCTCCATCACCTCTTGTTGATCATGTTTCTCCATCCACTCATATTCACTCACCTCATGATGACTCATCCACCTCACCATCCACACATATTCCTTCACCTCAGGACAATCCTCCTTCATCACCCTCTCACAATCCCTCACCATCATCTCATTATACTAGTGCATCAAATGTAAATGAGGGAGAGGGAAATGAGAAATCAAGCAGTGAGGATGATGACAGTGAGGGAAAGAGAAATGAGGAAGAAAGAAACGAAGAAGAAAATATTGAGGCCAATGTTAGTGAGGAAGATGCCAATGAGGAACAAGACAATGAGGAATCACACATTGAAAATAAATCAGTGAAGCAGATGTCAGTGAAGAAGAAAGAAATAAAGAAAAGAGCAATGATGGCAGTAAGGAGGATGTCAGTGAGGTAGAGAGCATTGAAGCAGAGGGCAGTGATGATGTTGGCAGTGATAAGGTTGGAAATGATGATGGCAATCATAAGAGAAGTGAGGGTAGTGAGGAAAATAGTGATGAGGCACAAATCAGTAGATCAAAGAGCCATGATGACAATGAAGGTAGTGAAGCAAATATCAATGAAGATGATGGAAATAAGGCAGAAAGTAGTGAGGATGATGACAATGAGTCAAAGAGCCATGAGACCAGTGATGATGCTAGTAATGATGGAAGTCATGATGGAAATGATACAGATGGCACTAAAATGGTCAAAATTGAACCTTTTCCTTTGACCTACCATAGGGGAAATAGGCATGTGTTTGCTGGCTCTAAAAGGCAAGGGGCCATGCCTTCTACATCAACTAAGTAGATTGAAAAAGGTAAGGAAAAGGTCATTAATGAAGAAGAAGAAGATAAACATGAGATTGAACAAGAATTTCAACTCATTCACCTTGACAGTGATGATGAGAATGAGGCAAGGATCTCAAACATGTTGCTCCAAAGAAAGGATTCTCAAATTATGGATCTACATTCAAACATAGGTAGGTCCAAGAATGTGATCAACTTCTTTGATGTTGAAAACAAGCAGCTGGAGGCAGAAAAGGCCATCTATGACATCAGAGCTATCAGAGCTCAAAAAGAGGCTAGAAGAGCCAAGGAAAAGCTAGATGAGGTCTTAGGCACTCATGATAACACTGAAGATGAGGAAGAACAAATTCCTAGGAAGAGGCCAAGGACAATTGGCTTGAAGAAGGCCTTAGCCAAGGAGAAAGAGCAAGAGGAATCCTTAGCAGAGCAGCTCACTCCAAGTGAGATGCTTGCCATGGAAATTGATTATGATAGGGAATCTTGGTTGGAGAGGGCTAATGTACACATATAGGATCAGCTGGAGAAGACCAAGAGGGACCTAGATATGCAAAAGAAGATGGCAAGGCACTATGCCTTAAGAAACAAGATTGTAAGGGCCAAGCTCAAAAGATCCCTTGCAAAGATTCAATACCTAAAGGAGGCTAAATACAAATAAAAACTTGAAATTCTTGTTTATTCTTCCCTACAAGCATCCAAAACCTAATAAAAAGGTAAATCCAAATTTTGGCACAATTTTGACAATTTTGAAATTTTGACTTTTTTGAAGGCCCAAAGGCACAGCGCCACTGGCGTCACACTCTTTTTTGGGGCACCCATTGGAGTAAAACTTGATATTTTCAGGATCGTTAGGCCAAGGAAATCACCCTCACAAAGTTTCAGCTCATTTGGAGCAAAACTGGTCCTCCAAAAGTACTAAAAACATGTAAAAAATCAACTTTCTGCCCTATTTTCAGAGCTGGTGCTGCACCCTGAGAAGTCCTGGGAGAATTCATTTTTGAGCTGGAAAATTGTCACAAAATAGAAAAATAAAGGTATATTTTGAAACTAGACAGGATAGGCTTTCCAATGAGCTATCATGGAGCTCATTTGGACACCTAGAAGGCCCCCAAATCTTTGTTACAAAACAGGGAATTTTTCCCAGTGTTGGCACTGCGCCCTTGAACCTCAGTGCTATGCCCTTGCAAAAATTCAACAAAACAAACTTGGAGATATTTTGAAATTTATTAAGTAGTGTCAAAGTAATTTCTTTTTTGCCAAAGTTAGTTGAGGAGTTATTTTTGCATTTATTGAATTAGGATATTTGTGCCTTGGGCCTTGCATGGTCTCATAGGGAAAAAATGACATTTATGAGTAATTAATGGTTTCTAAAACCTTAGCTAGGGATTGAACCTCCTTTTTAAGTTAAATACTGCATGGAGACCTCATTGTACATGTTGGTTGATTATTGAGAAGAATATCATAAACTTGAAGTTGAGGAGAAATTGGCTTTGGATTTTGTGGATGTCTTGATTTGCATGACAATGGAGCAAGCACACTTGAAGGATTCATGAACATAGTTAATGGTGATGTCTTTATTATTTATTACTTGTATTCTTATGTTTTACACATTTTCCATATTTCTCATGTAGTAGAACATAAAGTTTAGGTTAAAAAATGTTGTTGAGAGGCACCTTAGCTCTGTCTTCTTTCTATTTCTTGTATGTTTTCCTCTGCTAGGTCAGATTAGAGAATTATTAAATGCTCTCTAGTTCCAATTATGCTTGTTTATCTCAATAATGATTTAATGAAGCCAATGTCAAAGTAGTTTATGGTTATCCTTGCTCTTTAATTTAAATTAAACATTGTTTTTGAGATCTTTGCTTTGAAGTATTTCTAATTAGGGTTTGGCTGAAGAGGTTTATGGTTTGCCTTGCCCTTTTTTTCATCTTAAATGGTTGCTTTGAAGGTATTTTTAGTTTTATTAAGGAAATTAGGAGTTCCCTTCTCTTTGATTATTACTATATGTTGTCTTAAATGTTTTCTTTTCCTGAAGGTGAAATCACAAGAGGACTTACAAGTGTCTGGCTCTCTTGTTTCATTGGATTGTTGTCTTAATGTTTACTTGATAGGGTTTGGTCAAAGAAGTTATTGGCATGCCCTGTCTTTGGTTATTTATTTATGGATAGTGATATTAAAGGCCATTCTTGTTAAATTATTTGTTAAAGGATTCTTAACTGCCCTTTGCACCTACTATGTTCACAATTTAATGTTCACTTCACTCACATAAGATTTAAGATCCATTTGGCTTTGTTAGACTTTCCCTGTGATATACCCTTGACCTATTGTGGTACTTTTCAAAACCTTTTGTAGACTCCATAGCCCAATGGCTTAAACCTCTCTCACTCTATCTATTCTGCTTGACAACGTACCCAACCAACCAAACAACCAAACAAACCCTATCCTTATAACTAGCCTAAAATCAAAACCCTAAAAATCTACAAGTTACATCTTTCACACAAATATAGAGAGAGCCCTCCCTGAGTCTAGGAAGGCTAGGTTCCAGGGCTCCAAAGATTGGTTTTATATTACCCTTGTTCAATTTGTTCTTGCCAATACGAAAAATTACAGGGACCTAACACTTGTGCTTATTTGATATGTATGAGTGACCTAAGGCCTAGGTCTCTTTGCCACTGCTTCTTCTTTGCTTTATGAACCAACCTGCGGCATGGTAGGTGACATGTTTTGTTTTTGGTTTAGTGTAGTAGTTTGCAGAGGTTTGCCTCCATAAGGAATCCCATATCATGCTCTTTTTTCCAACCGATGGAGAACCATGACCTTCACAAAACTATGATGGAAGAGACTAGGATAGTGCTCTTTTTTTTTTTCACCTACACATTTTCGGACATCTTGATCATACTCCTATATAAGAAATTGCACAAATTGAGAGACTTCAAAATTGTGAAGTCATGATCAGTCTAATGTGCTATTTATACAATCTTGAAAACCTGCGACTCCACATGTGAAAAAACTCATGATAACCTTCATCAATGGTGCATATCTCTCCAACAAATATGCGAATGGGAAAATGTGTGAATGAGCTCGTTTGTACTGTGATTGCAAGTAGGGTTTGTACTGCTCAAGGTCTAGGTTCATACCTTTGAACCAATACCCACCATGGTTTGGTATTCCTATAGCATGAGATATGGCATCTACTGAGAATATGAAATCAACCCCTACTATGTAGACCTTATCTCCTTTCGAATTGGTGGAAAACATATCTGTGAACTGCTCATGAAAATCTACTTCCTCCACTCTTTGACAAAACCCTAAACAACTGACATATTCAAAGAATTTTTTGATGAATGGTGAGGAAGTAATTTCATTGTAGTTGGAGGGCTCAAACCTCAGTATCTTTCTCCCTTTTTTGTCTTTTCTCTTTTCTGATGGTGAGAATCAGCTTCCATGATGAAACCCTAAATGATAGGAGGGAAAAACAGGGAAGGAAGTAAAGAGATAAAATGAGAGTGTTAGGGAAGGGGGATGGGAGTCGAAAACTTTAGGGAGATGGGAAGGGTTATTAGGGATCTTTAGGGAGTGAGATGGAGAGAAATGAGTTAGGAAAATGGGCTAGGAAATTCAAACATAGTCCTAGCTAGAAAAAATGCCTAAACTAGCAAAATAGGGCTAGGATTTGTAGGGAGAGTGATGAAAATGAATGGAGATAGCTTTATAGTGGATGGCGCTGATGTATAAAGTGAAAACAGAGGTGTAGGAGCAAGAAAGATAAGGGTTGGTGCAACAATTTATCACTTGGGAAGAAAAACCACAAACTTTCAAGCAAACCCTAGGAGGAAATTTGTTTCATTAAATCTTCTTGAGAAATAATGATAGGGGGGTATGAAAGGCTTCACTTACCTTTGGAAGAAGCTTGAAGACTGAAATATCTGATGTGAAACTATAAAAATCAATTTTGAGTGATAAACTCCACTTCTGGAAAACTCTGCCCGTGTGTAGCGAAGGCCACCTGTGCAGAGCACAGGATTTTTATGCACAACGTGCTCCTCCAGAAGCGCATCGTAGTCTCTGTATGCGCAACAAGATGAGATTTTTTCTAATGTGAGGTGAAAAACACAAATTTCATGCCACTATGACAGGATAGCTCGATGCTAGGAGAATATAAGAGTGCAAATGAGTTTCATATTTCTCTTTTTGGCTTTCTTATAAACATGAAATGACTCCTTTTGAGTGAGGATGGGCCCCACATATCTTTTTCAAGCATGACTTTCATTTTTTAAACTTTGTAACTTTGGACTTTTGTAACCTTGGACTGTTATGGCTTATTTGGAACATTGAATCTTTTGGAACCTTGAACGTTTTCAAAACTTGAACTACAACTTTAGGAACATGAAGTACTTATTACATATATAAACATAAAATTACATATTTGAAATCAAAATTTATTGAAGAAATTTGCATATCACCACTCCACTAATTGTCGGATTTATGCATGAAATGATAGTTTTGATGACCTTGAAACCCTAATGACCTAATGGAGACATTGAACTGAATGAAATCATGGTGGTGATGACTGAAATGATGATGATAATCTCTGAATGATGATATACTCAGTTGAGTGATGACATGGAGCAACATGTGCAAATTTTGGAAGGAGTGGAAAATAGTCCTAGACCTAATACCCAGTGACCAAACTTTTTCTTCAAGACTAATGAAATGACAAAAAATTGACTATGGGAACCTAACAAGACATGATAAGAGCCCAATTGATCACTGGTGACAGGATACAAATACTGACACTAACATCCTCTAGAAAAGTGTGAAGTATATATACAAAGTTTTACTCCTCACTTAGTTTTTCAATATATATTTTTAAAATAATAAAAACATAAGGAAATCATAAATTTTAAAACACTATTTGACTAATTTGAATTTGAGTAATCTAGATTTAAATGTGCATATGAAATTATTTTTAAATTAATAATATTCTAATTGTTTTTTTTTTAACTTGGCAAGACTACATCTTCATCATGTCCAATAGATCACCCCAAACTTGGCGAGGAATTGAACTGGTGACTTCACATCAAGGGAGTGTCTTAACAACACGGGCGACTATCCAAGACACCGTGTATAATAATGTTATAAAATTTAATTTAATTTATTTTTTTGTTTTATTTATTTATTTATTACAATTTGATTTTTTCTTATTGAAAATTTCTACATAAAAAAATTATAATTTATGATTATGTATAAAAATATGATATATATAAAAGCAAAGCAATAAACTAATTAAAATTGAAAAATAAAAGTTAAAATATTTTATAGAAAGTTATCTATATATTATTACAATTATTTTCTTGGTAAAATAAAATGAAATAAAATTTGAAAAAATAGAGTTTGGAATATACTTGAATATTTATAAAAAAATATTTTTAGAATAAATAAATTTTATAATTCGCTTAAATACAAGTATTGAGAGGCTTCATATTTTTTTCTTTCTTTTAGATAATTATGATAGCTCCATCAAGCCTTTGTTTAACACAGTCGAGGGTTTAATCAAGCCATTTTAAATTTGATTTTCAAACACTCATCTAGCCTCTCGATACAAAAACAAAGTTTTAGCTCCTCTTCTATAGATTTCTTTGCAACACCATTTGTACCCTAGCTAAAATTTTCCTTAGGTGACAGAGTTGATCATGTTAGATTCATAAAGGAATCCTCTATCAAATGATATATGTGTTGGAAATTTTCCAATTCATATGATATTTTTCATCTAATTTCTTTTAAAAAATCTTATGTTTAAAATACTTTTTACAAATACATTTGAATTGTTAAGTGAAAATAGAAATTGAAGAATGTGGTTATTAGTTAGTAAAAACTTGAGTTTTACTTCATGAATAAAAAAAATTACATTGAGTAATTTTTTAACTGAATGGTAAAATAATTCCAACATTCCATAGTAAAAGAAAGAGGCATTTTCTGATAGTTACCTTCCCCAAGAGGATAAAACCGAAATCCTAAGAAGGGGAAGGGGTTTTGTTGATGAAAGAAGAAAAAAAAGGTTTACAAAAACATGTTGTGAAGGAAAAGAGTTGTCCAGAGCTGGTTGATTACTAGTGGAGCTTTGTAACGCAAGAGAAGTATAGGATGGACAGAGGTCCTGAGGCCTAACTTCTAACATGAAACCTACTATCTAGACTCTGGTGTGGATCACGGGGGGATCAGAGGACGTGATAGCCTCTCTCAAGGTTGGGTGGTTCCATCAGTTAATCTTGATTACAAAGATAAGTGTTTAAAGTTTATTGGTCCATTTTGGTGTGATAGAAAAGAATTTTTCATTTTAAATTTATTGGTCCATTTTGGTGTGATAGAAAAGAATTTTTCATTTTAAATTCACTGTACTCGTATTTTGTAATATCTATGTTAATTAGAAAAATGATGGTTTCAGTCTACTTTGAAGGATAGGACAACTTTAGAACTAGACAACAAGAAATTCTTTAATAGAAATGAATTTAATACCTACTCTTCAAATTCCTACTGTAAATGTTGTATTGATATATGGTATAAATAAGTGCAACAATAGGAATAAATTAAACAAATAAACATTGCTATAACGAGTTGTGCTAATAACCATACTTATCACGTTGGTGTATATATATATATATATATTTGAGCAAAAGGGGAAATATTTATTACATGAAAAACAATATTATTGCACATAGTAAGTCGAGAATAAAATTGGAATTGAGATGTCATGAAAGCTATTTCTAGTAAACCATATCTCGGACAAAAACTTAAAAACATCCTGTGTAAGGGAATAAGAAGGCACAGGGGTTTAGAAGCCACGCCCCATAATTACAAGGTAGGGATCATGGTCCCCTGGCTAATAAATCTTGTAGTACAAACGAAAACAACTTCTTTACAAATTTAAGGAAGAATCGTTAGGCTAAAAAAACGAATGATAACCCTGGAAAAATTATACACAGTTCTAGAAGCTTGAGTAATCAACTCATAGAACTAAGAAAACTGTTTCAAGATTGGAAACACAATATGAATATAAATAAAACTCAGATGTCAACATATCCTGTAACAATCGTGCTGAAGGGTTTAGCTAGAAAAATGTATGTAAATAACCCATCTATAACAATACAGACATTAGATGCATCAAATTAACATGTACAATGTATGGGGTTGCACAAAGCGCACAGAGGAAAAAAATATTTTGAACATAACATTTAGCAAAACCAATAATAAAATATTACATCAAATGTCCTTCTAACCCGAGAGGGACAATAACAAAGAAGGATTAAATGTTAACATATAAACTTTAGGAAATGGATGTGTCAAAACCATTCAAAATGAATGGGAGCAAAGAAGCTCTTGCGTGCAAGAAGCTTAAGGGCTAGAGGTTGGACCTGTTCACGCTGAGGGTTTACCCTCAATAAACTGAAAAGAACACTTCCAGAAAATCTTGAGAATTGTTGTGAAGTGGGTATAGGGTTCTGGCTTACATGGAAGGCTGCCCTTGAAAATACATTGTGGGATCTGGGAGTAGCTCTCCTTTCCACCATAGTTCCAACAATAACAGGACTTTCCCAAAACAACAAAAGACTGTAATTAAAAATATTGAAAGAGAAAAAACTCTGGCAAGAGAAACGAATTCTATGCAAAACAAAAAAGGCATATGGAAAACCCCGAAGATTACTTGTCAATTTCAAAATGCATGGAGATTGGATTCATGAAATTTATTCAAATGAAATAGTGAGGCAACACTGAACTTGATGAAAGGACCTAGGTTGTTTATCCCTGGATGAGATTTATGTAAAATCGGAGAAAGGACTAAGAACAATTACCTTCACAAACAAAATTAAACCAAAGAAAATTCATAACCTGAACGGAGTTGCAAAACAAGGAAGTATTACAATATGTCTGAACCATGGCATGACCTATGCGGAATTTATGCAAGAAATTAGTCAGTGAAATAAAATTTGAAAGCAGAGTGTCCAACTGGAACATCCATGCTGCAATGCAGGGAAAATTTACCAAGAAAAAACTATACAAAATGAGCCATGCAGAACGGTAACAAAGAGCATGGTGGCAACGATGATTTTACCTATTGGAATGAAGGGCTGGAACCAAAAAATTGAAGATCAAATAACTATATCAGAGCCGAATGCAAATGAGCAGGAGTGCGGTGCTTAGGGTTGGGGTAGTTACCCTAAAATCTTTCGTTGGATTCCACACCGTCAGATCCAGGGTTACCTAGATTGACGATGGGCACAAATAACCACAGAACTTAATTGTTGATAGTTGCCAGCCACCTGCAAGGACGTGTAACCAAAAACCTCATGAATCGATAAATCACCTTTAATTATTTATTCAATGAATTTTGAAATTCGGACTGTTAAGCTGTCAGTATGTGTGATGGCCAAAATCCAAGCATGTATTAAAAAGTTATAATAGTCATAATGTATTCAAATCATATTTCTATAGGAAATCAAGTAACATGTGGATTGTTGCATAAGAAATATATACCAATCGAACCCTAAGAAAATACATATAATGACTTCAATGTTATAAGCTATGATATATGCAAATAGTAGTAAGGTTAACACCTTAATGGGTCAAATTAATTAAGGTTTGGATGTAGTAGTAATATATATATATATATATATATATATATATATTATGGTGCATGTTTGATAGAAGTGACAATAATGGTTGAGTTTTTTTTAACAATTTTAAAGAGGTTGAATATAAAATCAATATCATAAAATATACACAAAGAAAAAATTTCAAAAAATACCACAATCTTTGTTTATGTGTCCTCTTCAAAAAGGCACTCTTGGTTTTTCAATTTATTTAAATAGTTGAAAAAACCTTAAGTGAACAGGTGTCTGCAAAATGCAATTAAAATATTACATTTCCAAATTCAAAAAATATTAAAACATATAAATTTGTGTAAAAAAAAAAACTAATATGCAAAAATTAGCTAATAAAATTACACATTTTGGAATGAGTTATGCTAGGTGAACATAATCATACCTCTTAAGATGTGTGAAAATTTGCAAGGAGAAGCATTTTATTTAATGGAAAGTTGACATATTATAGGACACTAAATATTTTTGCAAAAAATATCATTAGGGAAACAACATAATTCTTCACAATTTGTCTTTTTACTCTAAATCAAAATTCACAATGCTTATATAAATTTTGAGGGCTTCAATTCGATAAAAGAGGAAAAACTTGAAATTTCATAACCACATTTGGCCCAAAAGCGTAACCCATATTCATGATTTCACCATTGTATTAATTATTAAGAACAAAATCAAACCAAAAAATCCCTATCTAGTATCTTGAATATCTTAAGAGTAAATGGTGTATCGGAAATGAATTAGTTGAAGAGATAAAATGAGGCAACTTGTCTAACCTTATTCAACCTATTTAGTTCCACAATGCTTGTTGCTTGTACTTGTGATCACTTATACCCATGTGAAATGTGTGTAATGATAGAGTAGGACAAACCAAGTGGGGAATCAAAAGAGTTTTTAGACACAAAAATAGAGGAACAAGAACAACAAAATGATCCACTAGTGCAGTTGATCAAATTTCTAAATAATAATGGAAATGTGAGAGACTGGCCTAAGAAATAGACTGACTAAAAGAGAGTTCCTTTCTCCTTTCTTCACCTGTGGGAAAGTGATTTCCTTTGCTCCTTGTCACTGTTCGGGCGAAATAGAAAATATTCAACAATAACGTGGCACCACATGAAGTCGTCTAGCACCTTTGGTATAGTTTTCCATTCTGGACATCTCATCTCATTCACCAAACATTGCTCACCAAGAAAGTTTGTTTGGCCAACCAAACAAACAACGCTAACTAGGAAGCGAAGATTTTACCATCCAGTCAACATCTTGAGTGAGTGAATGAGCGCACCCAAATTTTATCAGCTAGCCAACATCTTCAGTAAGTGAGTGAGAACACCCTTGCCGCTTGGAGGCTAACATTAAAATGGAAACACATCATGCCATATAATTGTTTTGACACATATATTATCTATGTCTTCATGTTTTCAAGAATATACTTTCATTTTTGAAGCGTAGTTTTTCTTAGCATAAAATGTTTCATAATTAATGCTAAGTGAAAGATAGCATTAATTCATTTCAACCTAAAACTTTTTTTACTTTGTATGAGGCCAAATAAGGACATGATTTTTTTTGGTGACAAGGAAAAAAGTTTCAACAAATTTTGGTTAAAAGTTAAAAAGACTTTATTGTTTCTAATATTACTTTAAAAAAAAAAATATTAGATATCGTGTGGAACTAATAAGTAGTAGAAAACTATAGTCCATAGTCCCTGCAACCCAAAAAAGACAAGGACTAATAATGTGATTGTGGTGTTATATACAATCAACCTCTCATAAGTGATCGGGACATTATATATGATGAACTTCTAGTAAAAATAATTTACATAAACCTCTCCATGTCATTTAAGGTGTTAGGAATGTCCGTGGTGCTTACAAGAACAATGAGGTTTTATTTTGTGTTTGTGAAATTCATTTAATATTGTAATTTTTCAATGATTAAAAAAACAAGTACAATTTAATTGTTGTTGAATTAGTAATAGAGATCATTATTATTTATAAATTTATATAGGTTTATTATATTTATTTATAATATTTGGTAATTATGTAATAAGTGTGTTTATTTCTTATCCCAGTCACTCATACACTTACATGTATATATAAAAAAATTCTTTTACCCTTCTATACATTCGTAGGTAATTACTCGTTATCTACCACTTAACCATAATCTTTCTTTTGATATAAACTTAACCATAATCTTTCCTTTGATATAACTTCGTATCTATCCCGTACTGAATTAAACCTGTTTATCGTTACACAAATCTGACATGGATTATTATTTCAGTACGTAATCATTACATAAGCATACGTTTTGAATCTTACTCCTTTGAAAGTTGAATTATTCCTTGGCATATAAAAATGTGTATATAGTCTGCCGTGTTGTCAGCTCTTACAAGAAATAAATGTTATGGTAAGCATTGTGGTATGAATTTTAATTTCGCCCGTCGCAGGACTTCACTCGTTTCACAACTTGGATCTCGACAATCCATAAACTCTTAATTATCCAGTCCTACGAGACTGCAGGCTTTGCCACCTGTAGCGCTTCTCGATATCCATGGCTAGCATCTCAACTTCTCTGCGCTGGATGTACAGGCGAGTTAACTCCACTAACAGGTGTAATCAAGGTTTTTCGATAATTGCGAGAGTAAACATTCGCGGGAAGAAAAACACAGGTTCTTTGTGCTATCTTCGCTTTTTTGCTGTTGCAGGCAGGGTTTTTCTCTTTCATTCTGCAAGTGATGCCAGGCCGAGGTATGCCAACTCGATCTGTAATCTTGTTCTCTTTCTGAGTAATTAAGCCGTGGTATTGGTCCAAAGACGATCATCTAAATGCTTGCCGGACTTGTTTCCTTCTCCACCGATGAAGTCTCCGGGAGAATAGATGGCCATCCGTCTGAGAAACCCCAGAATGCCAAAGCTCTGCCTTTCCAGACTCCACTTGTGGACTAAGCATCTACGTTTTTCTTCAAGGAACACTGCCAGGTAAGGGATCAGGTTTTTTTTTAATTTCTTTCCAAATGCTTAGTTTAATGACCATTCCTGGCTCATCGCTTTGCTGTATTAACATATTGTTCGCACCCGCTCTTACATGCAGGTTTTCCAAAACGGCCATGGCAGAACTTCCAGGTAAATTAACTGGACCGCCCTCGGGTTATACGCTCACTTTTCTGGTTCAGTCGGGAATACAACCCTTCAAAACACTAACGTCCTGTTAACTGTGAAATGTGCAGGTTGGTTTAACCCTAGAGTCTCTTCCTCAGGCTGCATTAACATCTGACGTTTTCTAATTCACTTCCAAATCATATTTGCAGGAGCCAGGTTAGTAGAACTCTAAAGGCCGTGCGACATGGGTTAGAGTAGACCCTAAACAAATGGCTACAGTGTAAATTTTGTTCGGTGTTACCGTCGATAATTTATCTAGCTCGCCGAGCTTAGGATAAACCTATGCACAATTTTCTTAAGCATCATCTACAACTTGTTTTTGAGGGATTGAATGCTTTGTCAGCTTGTATAAACAATTTTTATTTCATTCCGGTCGATATACACTAAGACTGAGTTGCTCTGTTATTCCAAACTCGTTTTAAAGAAGTGCTGTCTCCAGACGGGTTTTACTTTTCTTTTCAACCCTAAATATGTATTAAATTAGACTAGTGCAGATTCTGAGCTTCACTGCTCGTGAGTAAATTATGGGGCACTTTATTTCCGATTTCTTGTTCTTTAAATCTGATGCATGCTGTGTAGTTAAATTCTTCTATGAGCTCTGGTTGCGTGTAACTCTAAAAATCTTCCGTTTCTATTCTGCGAGGGAGAACGTATGGTAATGTATAAATATTTTATGGGAAAAAATATATGTATGTGACTCTTTCATTGCTCTACAGCCTTTACAAGCACTGTAGCTCTGTACATGAATTCTTCTATGTTTTCTTCTTATGAAGGTAGTTTTTTCTGCAATATTATTTTCAACAGATTGTTAAATGTTAGAAACACCACTATTCTGCTATTTTTAATGAGGAAAGTACTGGCTAGGAGTTCTTCTAGGTTAATGGCGCCAGCCCGCCAAATTAAGGGCTGAGTATAGCATTTTTAACTCACGAACAGGGGCAGGATGTGTTTCTTTAAACTACTCTAGCTCTATAAGTTCTTTCCAAAACCCTTCCCTCGGTTACAACTGTGTTTGTGAATCTTATTTTAAAAGAAAAAACGACTTACATTCATATGATTGGTTGCATGCAGACGCCGATGCTTTATATTCTTATGATTATGCAGTTAGGGTTTTTGGTTTAATACTGCCATCGTTGTCATGCACTACCAACTTTCTAGTTTCACAAGAACCCTTAACAACTCAAATTTCTCAGGGTTCTTTGTCAGGTAGTCAAATATACGAATCTCTAACTCTATTGATACAAAGTAGATAAAATAACATTTAAGAGCACCTTCTAGAAAACAATTTTGCAGTTCTATTTTCTTTAAAAACTGGATCTGAATTAACACACCTTACATTTCACAGTAAATGAATAAAACTTCAGTCTTTACGAGAATTAAACTCTCATTCATAGAGAGAAAAACAAACTTTTCAGTCCAGACAGTTAATAACCGCCTATCTTTTCTTGCACGAACATACACATAACCTTTTTCATCTACTAAACCTGCTGACGGTAACATCTTGGTCCGTTTCACTAACAGTACAACAACCTTAAACATTCTTAGCAGTCAAAGTAATAAACAGTCAATTTGTATACTTATCTGAACTGAAATAAATCCATTTTTAAACTATGGTCCACCCAACCATCAAGCGAGGCAATGACGTCCTCTTCTTGCCCCCGAGCTCCAGAACTTGGATAGTGCCGCAGAAATCAGTGGTTAGCTTCCTTCTTCTGTGACCTCAGGATAACTAATCCAGTCTACAGACAGAAACTCTTGCTCATAAGGGTTGCAGAAGTTATTTCAACTGGTCCACTAACCAGCTCTAGAAACACTTCACCCTCAGCTAGCAATTGCAAAGAACCCCTACCCTTCTTCTGGAATTCCTTTTATCCCAGAGGGTAGGTAACTGTTTTTCCCAACTATTTTCCAACCACCTCCTATTCCTAGAAACTTCACCCACAGTCTAAGAAGGTTACCTCTTTTTCCTTTTTTTTTTTTTTTTTAACTTAATAACAAAATAATACTTTATGTCATGAATATTTTTACATTAAACTTTCCTTGTCCTGAATAATAAAAGAAAAAGAAAAATAAAACCAAAGAGAATAATTAAACTAATAGTCTTTTAACCAATTGTAACTAATTGTCTCTTAATGAGGGTGTCACAGCTTCCCCCCCTGGAAGCAACACCGTCCTCGGTGTTTTCAGCCCCTCTCTGGAAAGAGTTCAGGGTATGCTTCCTGCATAAATTTTTCTTCCTCCCAGGTAGCTTCGTCTGGTCTAAAGTGCTTCCACTGCACTTTCACCTGAACGGCTACTCTTTTGCGGAGTTCAATTTCCCTCCGATCAAGTATGCGTAGAGGCTCTACCAGGAATTCTCCGTCCGGTTCTACCTGAAAGGCACAGAAAAAATTTCAAATTAGAACATTTAGAGATATTCAATCTACAAACTAGGATTATTTTATCCTTCTTCCTACCTGAATATTCTGCCAATGAATTACATGTTTCTCATCATGTATGTATCGCTTCAATAAGGATACATGAAACACGTTATGTACTCGAATGTGACTGGGAAATGCCAGCCTATAGGCTACTGGTCCGATTCTTTCCAATATTTGGAAAGGGCCACAGTACCGAGGAGCCAGCTTAGCACAAGAGGTCCACCTCATAGTGCTTCTTTTAGGCTTAATTCGTACATATACGTGGTCTCCTACCCCGAATTCTCGGTAGGATCTCTTCCGGTCTGCATAAAATTTTTTCCTATCTTGCGCGGCTTTCAAATTCTGCCTTATTCGTTTTACCTCTGCCTCCATTTCAGCCAACATTTCAGGTCCCAACAACAGTTTTGTTTCGGGGCTGCTCCATTTTATAGGTGTGCGACATTGCCTACCATATAACGCCTCAAAGGGGCTCATTTTCAGGGATTCTTGATACCCATTGTTGTATGCAAATTCTACCAGGTGCAAGTAGTCTTCCCACTTAGTGGGTTGTTGCATTACATACATTCGCAGCATGTCTTCTAGAACCTGATTTACACGCTCTGTCTGCCCATCTGTTTGAGGATGGTAAGCAGTACTAAAGTGTATCTGGGTTCCTAGTCCAGAAAATAAAGTTTTCCAAAAAGCATACGTAAACTTAACATCTCGGTCTGAAATCACAGTTTTGGGTATGCCATGCAACCTAAAAATCTCCTTCATAAATATATCCGCAATTTGTACCATTTTATAGGTAGATTGCACAGGTATAAAATGGATGGATTTACTTAGTCTGTCCACCACTACCATAATAGAATCATTCTGCTTCCTTGTTCGCTGTAACCCTGTGATAAAATCCAAAGAGATAACTTCCCACTTCCATTTAGGAATGGGTATAGGCTGCAATAACCCAGCAGGATGTTGATGCTCAACTTTAACTTGCTGACACTCTAGGAACTTGCTTATATATTCGGCAATGTCCTTACGCATTTCTGGCCAATAATATACTTTCCTTACTGCTGTAAGCATCTTTTGATATCCCGGATGACCAGCGTAATTGCTGCGGTGAAATTCATTCAGGATTAATCCTTTAAGATTAGCGCGGTTAGGTACAAAGATCTTTCCGCGAAAGGTCAAAGCCTGATCTTCACTCTCTCCAAACTTTGTTGCCTTGCTATGCTGTTTGTCATTCTTCATCTGCTGCCACAGAAACTTGTATTCTGGGTCTCTTTGAGCTTCTTCCTTCAATTGCTTCAACAATTGGCTTTCCAATTGATTAAAATATAAAGCAAACAGACTGTGCACTTTCCGACTTAAAACATCAGCAACTCTATTTTCTTTTCCTTTGACATGATGAATGTCCATGTCGAATTCGCTCAGAAATGCATTCCATCTCGCCTGTCTAGAGTTTAAATCTGCTTGCTTGAAATAGCTAGTCAAGCTACTATGATCAGTTTTCAGCACAAATCTTTTACCTAGAAGATAATGCCTCCATACTCGGAGGGCGTGGACTACTTCCGTAAGCTCCAAATCATAAGCAGAATATTTCTGCTCATAATCCTTAAGTTTTCTTGACTCGTAAGCTACTACTTTTCCCTCTTGAGTTAATACTGCTCCAACTCCTTCTTTACTAGCATCCGTGCAGACTTCGTAGTCTTTTTCCGGGTCAGCTACCTTCAGTACTGGAGCTGTAGTTAGAAGTTGTTTTAGTTTTTCAAAACTGTCTTGGCATTCTTTTGTCCATCTAAACAACTTGCCCTTCCTCTGCAGAGATGTAATGGGGAAGGCAATTTTGGAGAACCCTTTTATGAATCTTCTATAATACCCGGCTGGGCCCATGAATGATCTAATATCCGCCACATTCTGAGGAACCTGCCACTCCATGATGGCTTTGATCTTTTCGGGATCAACAACTATCCCTTCAGCTGTTATGACATGTCCCAAGTACTGGATTTCTGTTTTAAAGAAATCGCACTTGCTGAATTTAGCATAGAGCTGATGCTTCCTTAGCGTTTCCAACACAAGACAAAAATGCTCCTTATGCTCTGCTTCATCTTTAGAGTACACCAAAATATCATCAATAAAGATGAGTACAAAATTATCTAGAAATTGATGAAACACACCATTCATTAGCCTCATAAAAGTTGCTGGCGCATTTGTTAATCCAAAGGGCAACACAAAAAACTCATAATGACCATATCGGGTGCGGAAGGCTGTTTTGCAGATATCTTCATCTTTAATCCGAACTTGATGATATCCGGATCTTAAGTCAATCTTGGAAAATACCTTAGCCCCTCGCACCTGGTCAAATAAATCGTCAATTCTTGGTAAGGGATACCTGTTCTTGACAGTTAGCTTATTAAGTTGTCTGTAGTCCATACACATGCGCATTGTCCCATCTTTCTTTTTAATGAAAAGGACTGGTGCACCCCATGGTGACACACTTGGACGTATATAGCCCTTGTCTAGCAACTCTTGTAACTATATTTTTAATTCTGTTAACTCTAGCACGCTCATCCTATACGGGGCTCTTGATACTGGTGAGGCACCTGGCAGCAACTCAATAGTGAAATCAATATCCCTTCTGGGTGGTAGACCAGGAATTTCCTCTGGAAATACATCTAAAAATTCCTGCACCACAGGAATATCTTCCAGCATTGGTGCCTTTTCCTTAGAGTCGGTGTATCCTACTTGAATAGCATACAACTGGTACCCTTTCCTAATACACTTACCCAGCTGAGATGTTGTTATTGGTCGTAATTGTACAGGATTTTTAACCCCTTGAACCATTTTCCGTGTACCATCCTGTTTTCTAAATGTGATGGTCTTCTCCTTACAGTCTACCACTGTCCAATGTTTTTCCAGCCAATCCATACCTAACAGCACATCGTACGATCCTAACGGTAAAATATTTAGATCTACTTCTATCTGCTGTTCTGCCACTTCCAGCACACAGTTAGGAATTTTTGCTGTTACCTTACGTTTCGCCCCAGTGGCTAACTGTACCAGCCATGAGTTCCTAAACTTTTGTTCTTTTAATTTACATAATTCTACCAACTTAGGACTGATATAACTCAAACTTGCTCCAGGATCAACCAGAATTGAAACAGGTTTAGTTAGTAGTGTACCTTCAAGTTCAATCATTGTAGGCTGAAAATCGGCCTGCCGATCTTCTAGCGCTGCATTGATACGATGTACGCTACGTGCCACGTCTCCAACTGTAGATGCCTCCTGCAGATTTCCTACAATTTCACTTTTGTTCCGTCTGGGACAGTTCTTATAATAATGAGCTTTCCCACAGCCCCAACACTGTAAGGGAGGTTTAGAATTATATCCAAGCTCAGGTTTACTTGACGCTTCTGTGGGCTTCTCCTCAGCTGGCCACTTGATTCTTTGGTGGTTCTTCCCAAACTGTTTGCTGATTGTATTTCGTGCTGCATTCCTGAAGCTGTTGTTTTTACTATTTTTAAAGGTAGAGCTACTTTTCTGCCCTTTCTTCGGCTGCCAGCCTTTACCCACATCACTCTTAATTTTATTTTGCTGATAACACAACCGTGCTTTTCGGATAGCCTCATCCATAGTCTGCGGGTTAACGAATTCTATTCGTTCTCTCATATGAGTAGGTAGACTGCTTAAAAACCTCTGTACCTTGGCCTCTTCTTCTCGAAGATAAGGTACATATCGCAGTAGCGAAGTGAACTTTGTCAGAAAATCATCTATCGTCATTTGTCCCAGCCGAAGATCATGAAATTCCTTTGCTTTGTCGTCATAGAATATTTCTGTCAGGTATTTTTCCTTAAAATACTACTGGAATAGTTCCCAGGTTATGTCGCGTTCATCAATGATGCGCACATTCTTCACTTCTTCCCACCACATGGTGGATTTTTCCCGTAATTGATATATAGCCAGTCTGGCCTTCAAATTGCCGCTGTATTCATAGACCTGGAAATATTGGTTTATAATTATTAACCAGGCTTCAGCCGCCTCTTCAGCCTCACCATCAAATGTCGGTGGTTTAATCTTACGAAATTCTCCCTGCTATTCCATTTTTTGCCTTTTTGAATCTTGTTGGCCAGACAAATTGCCCGAATCTGCCTCATTATAATTCCTATTTTTACTCCTCTGGGAGGGACTCCTTTCAGTTCTGTCGTCAGCATTATTATGAGTCTGCTGGTCCTCTGGTTCTGTAGTTAATTCTTTTTCAGCACTAGGGTGTTTCATCCCCTGATTCTACTTATCAGACAAACTTTTCAGGATCTTCTCTTGATCCTGTAGCAACCTCTCATTGTCCCTTTGAACTCGTAACATTTCCTCTTGAAGTTGTTGTACCGTACTTAACAGGAATGTAGTTTGCTGCTGTTGTTCTTCAAGTAACCGACTAGTCTTTTGGTGCTGCTCTACCGTCAACTGTACCCACATTTCTGGGTTCAAAACTGTGGGGGTTTGGGTCCCCTCAGGCTGCGATTGGTTTGCCATCGCTCTTGCTCCCTTTTGTGCACTAATAATAAGCACACTGTTGGTAGACCCTTAAGATCCCAGTGTAGCAACTTGGTGCTCCGATACCACTTGTCACAATCACTCATACACTTACATGTACATAAAAAAAAATTTCTTTTACCCTTCTAGATCTGTAAAAATTAATTACTCGTTATCTACCACTTAACCATAATCTTCCTTTTAATATAAACTTAATCATAATATTTCCTTTGATATAACTTCGTATTTATCCCGTACTGAAACTTAAACTTGTTTATCGTTACACCAAACTGACATGGATTATTATTTCAGTACGTAATGATTACATAGACGTACGTTTTAAATCTTACTCCTTTGAAAGTTGGGAATTAATCCTTGGCATATAAAAATGTGTATATAGTTTGTCGTGATGCCAACTCTTACAAGAGATAAATGATATGGTAAGCGTTGTGGTGTGAATTTTAATTTCGCCTGTCGCCGGACTTCACTCGTTTCAAAACTTGATTCTCGACAATTTATATACCCTTAATTATCCAGTCCTACGAGACTGCAGACTTTGCCACCTGTAGCGCTTCTCGATATCCAAGGCTAGCTTCTCGACTTCTATGCGCTGGATGTACAGGCGAGTTAACTCCACTGACAGGTGTAATCAAGGGTTTCGATAATTGCGAGGGTAAACATTCGCGAGAAGGAAAAACAGAGGTTCATTGTGCTATCTTCGTTTTTTGCTATTGCAGACAGGGTTCTTTTCTCTTTCGTTCTACAAGTGATGCCAGGACGAGGTATGCCAATTCGATCTGTAATTTTTTTCTTTTCTGAGTAATTAAGCCGTGGTCTTGGTCCAAAGACGATCATCTAAATGCTTGCTGGATTTGTTTCTTTCTCCACCGATGAAGTCTCCGGAAGAATAGATGGCCATCCGTCGGAGAAACCCCAGAATGCCAAAGCTCAGCCTTTCCAGACTCCGCTTGTGGACTAAGCATCTACGGTTTTCTTCAAGGAACACCGCCAGGTAAGAAATCGGGTTTCTTTTTTTTTAATTTCTTCCCAAAGGCTTAGTTTAATGACCATTCCTGGCTTATCGTTTTGTGTATTAACATATTGTTCTCACCCGCACTTACATGCAGGTTTTTCCGAAACGGCCATGGCATGAACTTCCAGGTAATTAACTGGACCGCCCTCGGGTTATATGCTCACTTAACTGGTTCAGTAGGAATATACAACCCTTCGAGATACTAATGTCCTGTTAACTGTGAAATGTGCAGGTTGGTTTAACCTTAGAGTCTCTTCCTCAGGATGCACTAACAACTGACATTTTCTAATCCACTTCCAAATCATATTGTAGGAGCCAGGTTAGTAGAACTCTAAAGGCCGTGCGACAGGGGTTAGAGTAGGCCTAAAACAAATGGCTACAGTGTAAATTTTGTCCGGTGTTAACGCCGATAAATTATCTAGCTCGTCGAGCTTAGGACAACCTATGCACAATTTCCTTAAGCATCATTTAAAACTTGTTTTGAGGGATTGAACGCTTGTCAACTTGTATAAATAATTTTTATTTCGTTCCGGTCAATATACGCTAAGACTGAGTTGTTCTGTTATTCCAACTCATTATAAAGAAGTCTCCAGACAGGTTTTTACTTTTCTTTTCAACCCTAAATATGTATTAATTCAGACTAGCATGTTTGCAGCTTCAGAGCTTCACTGCTCATGAGTAAAATTATGGGGCACTTTATTTTCCGATTTCTTGTTCTCTAAATCTGATGCATGCTATGTAGTTGCGTTTTTCTATGAGCTCTATTTGCGTGTAACTCTAGAAATATTTCGTTTCTATTCTGCGAAAGAGAACGTATGGTAATGTGTAAAGATTTTATGGAAAAAAAATATATATATGTATGTGACTCTTTCGTTGCTCTACAGTCTTTACAAGCACGGTAGCTCTGTACATGCATTCGTCTGAAATTTCTTCTTATGAAGGTAGTTTTTTCTGCAATATTATTTCAACAGATTTGTTAAATGTTAAGAACACAACTGTGCTGGCTATTTTAATGAGGAAAGTACTGGCTAGGAGTTTCTCTAGGTTAATGGCACCAGTCCGCCAAATCAAGGACTGAGTATAGCGTTTTTAACTCACGAACATGGGCAGGATGAGTTTCTTTGAACTACTCCAGCTCTGGAAGTTCTTTTCCAAAACCCTTCCCTCGGTTACTCCTGTGTTTTTGAATCTTATTTTAAAAGAATGACGACTTACATTAATATGATTGGTTGCATGCAAACGCCGATGCTTTATATTCTTGTGATTAAGCAGTTTGTTTTGTTTTGGTTTAATACTGTTATCGTTGTCATGCACTACAAACAAAATAGATTCTCAAGAACCCTTGTCAACTCAAATTTTCTCAGGGTTCTTTGTCAGGTAGTCAAATATACGAATTCTTTAATTCTATTAATACAAGTAGACAAAATAACTTTTAAGAGCATCTTCTAGAAAACAGTTTTACAGTTCTATTTTCTTTAAAGAAAAACAGGATCTAAATAACACTTTTGCATTTCGCAGTAAATAAATAAAACTTCAGTCTTTACGAGAATTAAACTCTCATTCATAAAGAGAAAAATTAACAAACTTTCCAGTCCAGACAGTTAATAATCCGCCTATCTTTTCTTGCACGAACATACACAGAACCTTTTCCATCTACTAAACCTGCTACGGTAATATTTGATTCAATCTGCTTTACCAATGTGTGACAACAACCTTAAACATTCTTAGCAGTCAAAGTAATAAACAGTCAATCTGTATACTTATCTGAACTGGAATAAATCCCCTTTTTTTTAAACTATGGTCCACCCAACCATCAAACGAGGCAATGACGTCCTCTCCTTGCCCCCGAGCTCCAGAACTTGGATAGTGCTGCGGAAATCAGTGGTTAGCTTCCTTCTTCTGTGACCTCAGGATAATTAATCCAGTCAACAGACAGAAACTCTTGCTCATAAGGGTTGCAGAAGTCATTTCAACTGGTCCACTAACCAGCTCTAGAAACACTTCACCCTCAGCTAGCACTAGCATAGAACCCCTACCCTCCTTCTATAATTCCTTTTATCCCAGAGGGTAGGTAACTGTTTTCCAACCACTTCCTATTTCTAGAAACTTCACCCACAGTCTAAGAAGGTTACCTCTTTTTTTCCTTTTTAAACTTAATAACAAAATAATACTTTATGTCATGAATATTTTTACATTAAACTTTCCTTGTCCTGAATAATAAAAGAAAAATAAAACAAAACCAAAGAAAATAATTAAACTAACAGTATTTAACCAATTGTAACTAATTGTCTCTTAATGAGGGGGTGTCACAATTTTTTATAGTTAGGAAATATTTTTTTCATAGGGAGATACAATTTCAAACAAGAATGTGATTTATTGTTGTTTAAAATATATTTTGAATGTATAAATGGAATCAACACCTAAAAAACTTTTGGGGCATTCCAAATTTACAAATTAAACAACTTCAACTCTAGTTTTTTAAAAAATCTCTAGTGATTTTTGGTTAAAATTAACTAAGAAAAATAGTGAAAAAGTGTTCCTCTATAACTTAGACTACACCATGTTTATTTTGAATAAGAATTGAGAAATTTAATTTAATTATCCTCACCCACTTAGATTAATCGTAGAGATTTGATATTTGCAAAATATTTACAAAATATTTTAATAGTAGTCAAGAAGAGGGTTGAGATTTATCTTAAAGATAATTATGTTCTTTTTGCTTCTCAATTTAATTAAAAATGTTATAAAATAAAATTATATATAATTTTTAGAATAAAATGAGTTTTGTTTTTTTTAGGTAAGTGACATTGATAAGTTATTAGCTTATAGTATTGTAACAACACTTATTTAAAAGTTAAGGATTTTCATGGTAAAAAAAGATGAATCTTCATGATTAAGAATCTTGTTACATATTTTTTTTTTTTTTATATTAAATTTTCTTTATACTAAATAATAATAACAATTTAAAATAAACTTATAATTTAATTAATTTTTATATGTTTTTAAAATTTTAACAATGTGAAATATATATTTTGATATTTATTATAAACTGATGTCGATCAATATTTAGAATGCATTTAATTTATATAATTACATTCATTTATAAAAATAAATTTTTAACTAATGTTGAACTAAACTCATAATGCATTTACATATACATTTACATATTAAAATTCTAATCTAAATTGTTTAATTTTCTTGTTAAATACATTTATCTATGAAAATAACTTTTTTTCTAGTGCTAAACTAAACTCATAATGTATATACATAAGAATTTACATGTTAAAATGTTAATCTAAAGTGTTTGGTATACATGTTAAATGCATTTAGTTAATATAAAATTATTAATCAATTTATTAATTAAAATATACTTGATGGGATTAAAGATAATTAACTCTATAATTATTGATGGGATTAGGGATAATCGACTAATATGGTTATTGATCAATTACGGATAAATTTTTATCTTTGTGCCCACTAATTATTATATAATATTTTATTTCCTTACAATTACACTCGTTAATATCTAGTGAATATAAAATCAATCAGCTAAAATGATTATGGATTAATTCATTAATTATCCATAGTTATTTTAATTAATAAATTAATAAATAATCATCCTAGTTGATTGATTTTAGAATTTTTTTCTATGTTTCTGTCAATAAATATATCTCCAATGCTTACAATAATAATTTCATATATATTTCTAAATAATGAATTTGAAAAAAAAATTGAATAAACTTTCATAGATATTCTAAATAAATAATGAATTTAAAGAAACATTTCAAGAAACTTTCATATATATTCTAATAATTAATTTCAAAAAAAGTTTTATATATATTCTAAATAATGAATTTTTTAAAATGAATTTCAAGAAAAAATTTCAAAAAAGCTTTTTAGAAACAAAAATTTCAAGAAACTTTCATATATATTCTAATTAATGAATTTCAATGTAAATTTTTTTAAATGAATTTCAAGAAAAATATGAATTATTTTTTTAAATGAATTTCAAGAAAATTTTTAAGAAACTTTAAAAAAACAAAAAACTTTAAGAAACTTTCAAAAACAAAAACTTTAAGAAACTTTCATATATATATATTCTAAATAATCAATTTTAATAATTTTTTTTTAAATGAATTTTACGAAAAAATTTTCGGGAAACATATGAATTATTTTTTTAAATGAATCTCAAAATTCTAAATAATGAATTTCAATATGAATTTTTAAAATAAATTTCAAGAAAAAATTCTTTCATATATATATTCTAAATAGTGAATTCCAAGAAAAAATTCTTTCATATATATTCTAAATAATGAATTTCAATATGAAGTTTTAAAATGAATTTCAAGAAAATTTTCAAGAAACATATGAATTATTTTTTTTAAATGAATTTTAACATTATAAATAATGAATTCAAATTGAATTTTTTAAATGAAATTCAAGAAAAAATATGAATTATTTTTTAAATTAATACAAGAAAAAGTATTTTATATATATTCTAAATAATGAATTTCAATATGAATTTTTTTAAATGAATTTCAAGAAATATTTCTAGAAACTTTCAAAAAACAATATTTTGAAATTCACTTCAAGAAAAAATTTCAATGAATTGCAAATATGAATTTCAATGAGATCTTACTTAACTCTCTATGTTGTAGAATTTTCGGAAATCGGGCAACTACACTCTCTGAATTGCTCCATAGAGGACTCAATAGAAGGGCCTTCTTGGGGTTCCACCATGGAAGCGTTGATAGTTTCCATTAAATTGCGGTATTCATCATATCTTTAAATTTACCATGCTTTGCAGACAAAGAGACGAAATCCTTATTACTCATTTTGTAGAAGTTCAAATTGCGGTCCTTCAACCAACTATCGATTTGACTTCGAAGTTGATGAGTTTTTCGGAGTTTTCCACTCGGTCTTTGTAGAAACTCTTGAAGGCACGCAATCTACGATCAAGAAATCACATTGACTATAACCATCATGGTATACAACATTACTTGGTGCTATTGGAGGCATTTGAAGCTAATTTCTCGAATTGCCTATCAATAGAAAAAATTAAATCCATTAGAATGTATGACCTTAATATTTTAACATGCCTTGCCATCGTGGCATATTGTAGGTAAGTATCATGGTATCATTATACTATCATAAGGCCTCATTGAGAATATTGTGGCTATTCGAATTAACCCATAAATTTCCTTATAGTTTCCATATAATTACAATGTAGTGATTGTGAAAATTTATTTATTTGTACGGGGAAATAAAGGGCACACTAAAAAGAAAGAAAAAGCACTAAAAAAATGTCCATCATTACTTTCAACATCGTCAATTGCTTTCTGCTGAAATCTCTTCCACATTTTATCCAAAAAGCGAGGTAATTAGATTTTTTTCGAATTTTTTTTATTTATGTCGATTTCTACCATTCGAAAATTATTTATAGAGGTGATGACAATTTTTGCAAATGTAGATTCTCGAGGAAATGGAGATGGAGGGATTGAATTACTTGTCAAATGTATGTACCATTTTTTTATTAACCTTTTGTTATTTCAAGAACTTGATATTATTGATTTTAAGTTTTGGTAGTATGATAATAAGCGACAATACCTAGAATACTTATGGAGAGGACCCACTTTAGTTAATTCTCCTCAAAGGATTCAAGGAATCAAACCTATCTATATTTCATCCCTGCATTTTAATATTTCGAGACATTTGGATTTCTCATTATCATGTTTAAATTTAATCATTTGGCCTTTAAATGAGGGCAAGATATTTTTTATATTTAATATTATTGGAAAGATAGTTCCAATTAAAGCCAAATTCTTGATATTATTTACGGTTCAATAAAACTTTGTATGGCATTACCCCAGTCAACATATTTTGTAAGTTAGACATCTACACCTTTTCACAAGAAACTTCAATGCAAGTTTTAGAGTGTATACGTAATGGGAGATTGATTTCAAAAATTGATGTTTCTTGAAGTATCATCAATTTTTATATATAGTTGATATTGCAAGATACAATTTCAAAATTCGAATGAGTCTAGGAGAAGACAATCATCAAAAGTTCTCAATTGCTTCCTTAGATTTACGTATCAAATTAGGAGCGGTGTCGAGTCATTTTGCTATTCGGACATACTAAAATTTTCCTTTTTTTTGGATACTTAGATAGAACCTAAAAAAAATTCGGCAAAACTAGCGGAGGAGGAGCTAGCCAAGCAAAAGGTTTGATGTCATCTCTTACCTTGTAAAATACTTGAAAAAAGTAGCATACTATGATTATCTAAGTGGGATTTCATTTACCGGTTAAGAATTGGAACAACCTATGTTTGATGCAAATCGGTAGCACGGGAATCTAGGGCATCGTAATATTTTTAGGAGATTGAGCTTTTACCATGGTTTCCATTTTAGAGTTGTTTCAATTTTTCTTGAACCAAATAAGTTTGTATAGAATCTAACAAATCTAGATTCTTGTATGATATTCCGGCAAAAGTATCCCGACCTTAATGAGTGTTTCGTTTTGCGGAAAGGTGACACTTACATGGCTATGAAATTGGAGAGTGTGTGTCATTTTTTTGTGTCATTAATATCGTGGCTCTTTACCATCTAATTTTGATTACAACTATGCATTTATAAGTGCGAGTTTACCATTTTAATTACTCGGGCCATTTGGATGTGTTTAATATATAGTGACCTAATAAGTTTGGGAAGCTAATCGGGAGTTTGAGAGTAATATGTACCTTTGAATAAGTTGATGTTTATTTCATGCAAACTCTAGGTCAAGTAACGTTCTATCTTGTCATGCATTCCTTTGAAAAGTTACATGGCTACCATCACAAACCCTGATTGACCCGAGTTTCCAAGTGGAGGTGTTGGGCGAGTTCCATTCACTATATGTCACACTATGTCACACTATCTTTGAGATTAGACATAGTAATATTTCCCTTTATATAGATGGTTCTTTGTTAGCATAGTCCCGAAATAAGCTTCTCTCCTTTAAAATTTTCTATCAAGAACATATATTTTTTTGTTATGTTGTTCAATTCCCTTAGTCTAATGCTTGTTTTGGTGCCTATAGGGTATGATGACTCTTGACACGTGACCTAAAGACTACAATGATGTTATATACGGAGAGCTTGCAATTCATTGAGAGAAGTTCAATCTTAAGGGGAAGCCAAATAGGTATGGTCACACTCTCTAGCCTTCTATCGGTTATTTTGTGAATTTTTTTTTGATATTTCACTACGAGAAGAATAAAAATTTAGATCAAGAATGATAGATTTTTGAAGCAAAAAAACAATCACAAACTAGGTTCACCCTCCCTACATAAGAAAGGAGAGCTAGCATGTCCGAGTTTTTCTATGATCTCAAGAGCATCTACGGTATCCCTAAATATGTAAATCATAGCATAGATTCGCATAGCCAATTACAATATATTAATTGAAATTTTTCCAAAATGGACTAGATTAGAAGGTTGTTCCACACCATTGTTTCCATAAGACGAATATGTAGGTTGTTCCACATATTTTTTTTCCATGAGAAGAAGATGTTTGTCGGTCCGATCCGATTCCACATGGTCTACATGCACTGGAGATTACCCATTTGTCACCAAAAAGAACCTCTTTCTAATAAACGGGGAGCAAGAAAGAGAATACTATACTCTACAACAAGCCATATCAAGAAGGCTTCGGCAACCTTGCAATTCCACGAGAACATGCTTAACGGTTTTAGGTTTTACGACAAACCATGCATCACCCATTTGTAATGCTAGTACAATGAAGACTTTCATTCTCGTTAAAGCTAGTTATGAAGAAGTAGTTATCGAGTATAATAGGCTTAAGAAAGTTTATCACCAAATTATCCCTTTTAACATTTTGTTACATGCCATGTTTAATCTTATTAGCAAGTTGTATTTACCGAGTAATTTAATTGGATATGGTCCATTATTTATGATTCAATTATGGTTAAAAGGTAAGCTTGTAGGTTTTCAAAAACGGGATAAATGAAAGTTGTTCAACCCTAATGTTTTTATGCAATTGCATTGTTTTGATACTCTTCCCTACTCGTGTGAGGTTGCAACTTCCGAGTCATGGTTCGGGAGATGCATACAAATTCTATGTGAATTTCTCATATTGTATTTTAAAATACTGAATAGTGAACATTCTACATCTTGTGTTAGTGTTGAACTTTGATTTCTTGAGACATTGATAATTCCCACTTTAATTTTATTATATTCAATTGTGTTAGTGTGGCATTGTTTCATCCAATGAGAATGCTCAATCACGGAATCTATTTAGTTTGGGCTTACTTGCAAGCTTGACATTCATGTTGCTTACCATTGTATGGAGTAGATGCTTAATAGTTGGAATATGTGATCTTCAAGATGTTGGCAACGACAAAAATGAAATGACAATGGAACCTCTCACTCTCACTAAAAAATTCAATCTTTATGGCATTTTTTTTCATTTTGAACCTTGATTATAGGTTGTTGATATTTTGAATTTAAGATTTTGAGTGTATGGTTTTCATTAGTTTCTAAAGCTATAAGAGAGAATATTGTTAATCTAGAATGATATATCCATTTACCATAATCAACAAAAAAGCGTACATACGGGCCAATATTTATTGGAGAGCCAAAATTATTATTGCTCCATTAAGGAATAATTCTCATCGGCTCCATTGTGAAACAGGGGCATCTGGAAAAGGCCAAAATAAGTGTGGGAGGAAAGAGTATGTATTTTTTTTCTCTTAGAAAAAGTGGAAACGAGAAAATAATTTCATTTTAGAATGTGAGACCTCCAAAGACAACGGGGAAAGTTATGCGAGATATTTTGGCGGCTAGCTCTTGGGATAATCTATTCAACAAATGGCTTGTCGAGAAGTTGGGAGAGTTTATTATGAAACTTCATAAGAAAAGGGTCGAATACAAGAGCCCGATAAAGAAGCAATATGTCCCATAGGTTATATTTAGCCTCGTGGACGTTAATATAACTTCTTCTTCTTCTTCTTCTTATTCTATGGCTTGGTCACATGAAGAAAAATTCCAAGTATTCTTCTTCTTTTATGGCTTGGTCACATGAAGAAAAAGGCCAAATCCAAGGGGCTACGTTGGTCAAGGGATAGGCACATCTAGTCATATGGTGGGTTGAAGGTTGACCCCATTTGAATCAACATCGATTCAATGCGAGTGCAAGTTGTCAAAAGTGAGACTTTATTGCGGAAGAAAAAATATGCTAGTTGCAAAGGATTAATAAAATTTCTACATCTACCTAAGAACATCAATATCCAAGTAAATAATTAAATCTTTGGTTGCAAATATTACCATCTATGTTCCTATAAATAAAGCGATTATACTATTTTACATAAAATTCTATAATTATTTAACAATTGTCATAATATCTAAGTTCAATAAAGTCTCACAAATCTTAAGTCAATCATTATTTTATTCAACATATAAAATAAAACCACCGAAAACAACTTGTTTTATACCTTTATATACTTTTCCATATAAAAAAAATCTAAGACAAAGAAAGTGTTGCATTATATTAATATAAATATTAAATTCGATGTATTTGTAACCCCAAAACTTTTCAAAATTTTTGTATTAATTAAAAAAAAATTGAAACGATTAATTATATTTTTAAAGTTTAGAAGATTATTCAAATTGTGTGATGCCAAGACATTTGAAAATATTTATTTAAAGCGAAAATGGGTTATCAGATTTGCATGAAAAAAACAAGCCTTCCTTTCTCTCTATTAACAAAAAATTCGAAAGCTTTTCATATCCCTTCATCATTATCGAGTTGCATTCTTTATTTCTTCATTACATAGACCCATAGCAAGGTTCGCTTGAGATCAAAGCGATTGGAGAAAACACATAGCTTTAGCCATGAAATCCCTCTCTTCATCAAATGGCTATCAATATTGTGGAGCTATATCTCTTTTAATGTATTGGGGTAGTATATGCCACTTATTGGATTTAATCAAATACAAAATTCAATGAATAACATATACTGCCCCATTGCATTAATAGAGTTATAGCTCCACTAATATTAATTGCCTCGTCAAACAATCTTAAAATTTGAATATTGATCCATTTACATTATAAACGAGTCCCAAAAAAGAAATGAGAGTACGACAACCAATATTTCCAACGCTATAGACTCATTAATACATCTTGATTCTATAACACACCTTCTAAGGACCTCGGGACATCGACGAGTCTAACATCTATTCACTAAATCTTGGATGAGATTTTACATGTCAACTGATTTCCATGGGAATGAAGCAAGACATTTTATTTCCTCATGAATCTTCTTGTTTTCCTTTGCATCTTCATCGTTGACCATCCATCACTAAACACACTCTCTATTCCCTTTAGTGAAGCATCCTCTTTATTTATGTGTTTTAGTAATTATTTTTTACGTCTTCCTATAAATACAACATGAGTTTCGAAATCTACCGGTTGCGGGTAACATTGAAGGTTTAATATTTAGAAAAGGTTTTAGTTTTGGTTCTTTATTTAGAGGTTACAAAAAAAATTAATATATTTATTTCAAAATTCATGAGGCCAAGGGTTATTAATGTAATGAGATTTGGTTTCTATTAAATCACAATTTTAAATTTAATGGAAAGAAATTGAAAATTTGTGATTTAAGAACTATTTTATTAAACTTGACTCGATAACTTGTTAATATATTTTTTTTTAATATATAATAAGCATAACTTTTAATGGGCCAATTAGATTGTGAAATGGTTTGTGGAAGAGAATAACATGCAACATAATTATGATAAAAGTAGAATTTTTTCCATCCGGCAATGACTGAACAATGTTTATATTACATAAATTTGTTACACAAAAAATAAAAAAAGTCAAATTTAAAAATTTACAATCCTAAAATATTTATTTTTTTTCTTATTATTTTTTAAAAATTTATAATAATAATATTTATTATTAAAGCCTTAATAAATCTATGATGAATAACTTTTATAGTAAAATAATTTTTTTTTCTTTCATTCTCATACCTTAGCAAATTAAAAATATTATCACTATTAATATTGTAATATTTTTTAATTAAAAATTGTATTATCTATTATAACTATTAATACTATAAGTTTTTTTTAATTAAAAAATTGTATTATCTTTATAACAAGTAATTATAAGACAAATAACAAAATTGGTTCGGTTAGTCCTAGGAGAAATCCAACCAAAATATAATATTAAAAAAAGAGCTAGCACTGAGATTACATGAAAAATAAGGAATTTTGATTGGTTGGTCCCTAGAGAATCCAACCAAAAAACTAACTCAAAAGACGAGTTAACTTAAAATTGGCAATGCCAATACATTTACTACTATTTTTTTCATTAAGCCTAGGAACAATCATTGGCTTTTCTAAAGGTTTTGTTTTTATGCTTTTTTCTCTTTTTTTCTTATAAATATCAATTCATTATGAGGAATTGTTAAGTATAGGTGTAAAGGAGACAATCATACATTTACTTGAGACAATTCCACTTCCAAGGGGGTTCGCAAGATTGGCTGCTTCCTTATCACTATCTAAATGATATAGTTCATTGAAAAATTTGTACCCTCTAGTTAACGAAGCCAAGGTCGTGGTTATGTATGTTTGTTGAAAATGCAAGAAGAAATTTGTAATTTAATTTTTCCTTTGATTAAATTAGGAGGAAAATCGAAATTCCATGTTAGCGAGACAAATTTTAGAAGTAAAATGAGTTAATTTCACTTAGTTAGATTAGTGAATTCGAGTTAGAGGAAGAACTTGTGTTGTGTACAATAGATCCCTAAATTTTAGGAGCCTAGATTGAGTTAATTTGAGTTGTAACAATTTAATTCGAGTTAAATCCTAAATTTTAGGATTCTAGATTGAGTTAATTTGAGTTGTAGCAATTTAATTCGAGTTAAATTGGAGCGTAGGTTGAGTTAATTTGAGTTGTAGCAATTTAATTCAGCTAAATTGAATTATGATCGAGTTAATTTTAATAGAAACTAAAAAGCTTCTATTAAAATATATCAATTATTATCCGGGAAACATTTTTTTTCAATTTAAAAACTCTATCGCCTTCTTTTTGCACATTTTTTTTATCAATTGTTATTTAGGAAACCAAAGAACATTTTTTTCAATTTAACAACTCTATGGACCTCTTTTTTGCACCTTTTTTAGAACAATTGATAGCTTAAAACATATTATACTCCTTAAATCTTTACTGAGACTCCAAAGCATTCACGTCAAATTGAAATGACATGGAAACATCAACGGTGGTTTCTTGTATATGCTTTTTCTGCATGTTGTGAAATGCTTTATTGGGTAGACTAACACTTGGCTTTGTGTATTATATTATTTTCCCTAAGTTCACTAGGGCTTTGTATATCTTTTTTTCTGTAAGTTGTGAGAGGTGGAGTTTAAAAGTATGTTCGTTGAGAGTTGTGAGTGGTGGAGTAGCATTTATATACGAAATTTGTGTGAATTGTGAGTTGAAGTAAGGGAGTACGAAAGTTGTGTGAGTGTGAGTTGAAGTGAGGGAGTGAGTTGTGAGTGGGGGGGGCGCGAGAGGGGTTTACGTTTTTATGTTGTGTGATTGTGAGTTGAAGTGAGGGAGTGAGTTGTGAGTGGGGGCTGAGGGGGGGTTTACGTTTTTTATGTTGTGTATATGGTGTGTGATTGTGAGTTGAAGTGAGGGTTGTTTTTTTGTTTTGTTTTGTAAATTTATTATTATTATTTTTTTTAATTAATTGGTTTTATGTTTGGTGTTTTTAGTTAATTGGGGATACAATTTAGTCTAAATTTTATATACAATTTTAAATTTAATTTTATTTAAAATTTTTTTATTTTTTTAATTTAATTGAATTATTATTATTTTAAATTTAATTTAATTAATTAATTAATTAATTAATTTTTTCTCAGTTTTTCTTATTTTTTAATTAATTGATTTTATGTTTGGTTTTTTTAATTAATTGTGGATACAATTTAGTTTAATTTTATATATATTTTGAATGAGATTGGTATTTTATATGAATTTTTTAATTGGGGATAAAAATTAGTTTAATTTTATATATAACATGATTTTTTTAAATTAGGGATATAGTTTAGTTTAATTTTATATATATTTTCAATGAGGTTGGAATTTCACATAAATATGATTTTTTTTTGTTTTTTTGTTTTTTTTTAAATATGATTTTTTGGTTTTGTTTTATTTTTTTTAAATATGAATTTTTTGTTTTTTTTTAATTAATTTTATAGGTTTGTATTCGGTTTTTTTTTAATTAATTTTATATCTTGGTATTTGGTTTTTTTTGTTTTTGTTTTTTTTAAAATATGAATTTTTTTGTTTTTTCTTTAAAATTAGCCTTTTTTGGGTTTTTTTTTAATACGATTTGTTTAGTTTTTTTTAAAATTAAGGTTATATGTTTGTATTTGTTTTTTTTTGTTTTTTTTTTTTTATTTTTTTTTAAATCCATTTTAGATGTTTGTATTTTTTTGAAATTAATTTTATATGTTCATATTTCTTTTTTTTTAAAAATTAATTTTATATGTTCATATTTGGTTTTATTTAGATTAATTTTTTTATGTTCGCATTTGTTTTTTTTTAAATTAATGCTTTTTTTTGTTTTTAAATTAATTTTATAGGTTAGTATTTGTTTTTTTTTAAATTAATTTTATATGTTCGAGTATCTTTTGTAATTTATTTTATATGGTTTTTCGTTTTTTTTTAAATTAATTTTATATATTTCACATAAATATGTTTTTTTTAATAAATTAATTTTATATGTTCATATTTCATTTTTTTAAATTAATTTTATATTTTCATATTTGTTTTTTTTTAAAATGTTTTTTTAAATGAATTTCAAGAAAAAAAATCTTGAAAACTTTCAATGAATTTCAAAATATTATTTCACATCAATATAAATTTCAAATTAGAATAGAAATTTCAAGAAAAAAATTGAATGAAATTTCAAGAAATTGTTCATATATAATTATTTTTTTAAATGAATTTCAAAATATTATTTCACATAATATGAATTTCGATTGGATTGAAAATTATTTCATATTAATATGAATTTCAGATTGGATTGGAAAATTCAAGAAAAAATTTCAATGAAATTTCAAGAAATTGTTTATATATGATTATTTTTTTAAATGAATTTCAAATTATTATTTAGCATCAATATGAATATGAGATTGGAAATTTTCAAAGAAAACAAGTTCTTAAAAAATTTCAATGAATTACATCAATATGAATTTTTTAAATTATAATTATTTTTTTAAATGAATTTCAAAATATTATTTCACATCAATATGAATATGAGATTGGAAATTTCAAGAAAACTTTCAATGAAATTTCAAGAAAACAATTTCTGAAAACTTTCAATGAATCATATCAATATGAATTTTTTAAATGAATTTCAAGATAAAAAAATTCTTGAAAATTTTAGGTGAGTTTCATTTATAATTTTTTTTCAAAATTTCAAAATATTATTTGACATCAATATGAAAAGAAAACTTTCAATGAAATTTCATATATAGTTATTTTTTAAATGAATTTCAAAATATTATTTCACATCAATATGAATATGAGATTGGAAATTTGAAGAAAAATTATGAATTTCAATGAAATTTCATATATAATTATTTTTTCAAAATTTCAAAATATTATTTCATATCAGTATTAAAAGAAAACTTTCAATGAAATTTCGTATATAATTATTTTTTAAATGAATTTCAAAATATTATTTCGCATCAATATCAATATGAGATTGGAAATTTCAAGAAAAATTATGAATTTCAAGAAAAGTTTCAATGAAATTTCATATATAATTATTTTCTCAAAATTTCAAAATATTATTTAACAAAAAAAATTTCAATGAAATTTTATTATATAATTATTTTTAAATGAATTTCAAGAAACTTTCATAAACAATATTTTGAAATGAATTTCATATATAATTTTTTTAAAAATGAATTTCAATAAAAAATTCAATGAATTTCATATATAATTATTTTTTAAATGAATTTCAAGAAAAAATTAAGAAACTTTCATATATATTCAAATTAATGAATTTTAAGAAAATTTCATATATATTTTAAATAATGAAAACAATATTTTGAAATGAATTTCAAGAAACTTTCATATATATTCTAAATAATGAATTTCAAGAAAATTTTCAAAGAAACTTTAATAAAAAAATATTTTGAAATGAATTTCAAAGAAAATTTCATTGAATTTCATATATAATTATTTTTTGAAATGAATTTCAAGAAACTTTCATATGTATTCTACATAATGAATTTCAATAAACTTTCAAAATATAATTATTTTTTGAAATGAATTTCAAGAAACTTTCATTATATTCTACATAATGAATTTCAAGAAACTTTCATAAACAATATTTTGAAATGAATTTAATATATAATTATTTTTTAAATGAATTTCAAGAAACTTTCATAAACAATATTTTGAAATGAATTTCAAGAAACAATTCAATGAATTTCATATATAACTATTTTTAAAATGAATTTCAATAAAAATTTCAATGAATTTCATATATACTTATTTTTTAAATGAATTTCATATATAAGAGGTCATCAACCCCACCCTAGAAGACCAAAAGTATCTCTCTGTTTTAACTAGCTCAAAGAATAAAATTAATATAGCCAAGATTAGAACGAACCCTCATGAGCTCCATAGTGAAACAAGTCATTGGACAGTTCCTAAAACATCATGGATGGAAAGGATCTGCCATCTCTGTAAGAATATGAACATCAAGGATGAAAATTACTTCCTCTTAGAGTACCCTAGGTACAACCACATTAGAGCTCAATTTCATAATCTTTGTTGCAATACTAACCTTCCTAGCATTTTAAGATGTCAAAATTAAAGTGAGCTCGAGAGACTTCTCTCCAAGCTTTCCGAGCATAGGAATAAAATTTTAAATCAAACTAAGTAACTCTTTTCTTTAGGTCCGATAGACCAAAGATTGGTCTCAGTGGACGTTAACCATCATCATCATCATAATTAATTTTTAAATGAATTTCAAGAAAAATTCAAGAAACTTACATATATATTTTAATTAATTAATTTCAAGAAAATTTCATATATATTTTAAATAATGAAAACAATATTTTGAGATGAATTTCAAGAAATTTTCATATATATTCTAAATAATGAATTTCAAGAAAATTTCAAAAAACTTTAATAAATAATATTTTGAAATAAATTTTAAGGGAAAGCTCAATGAATTTCATATATAATTATTTTTTGAAATGAATTTCAAGAAACTTTTATATATATTATACATAATGAATTTCAAGAAATTTTCATAAACAATATTTGGAAATGAATTTGATATATAATTATTTTTTAAATGAATTTCAAGAAAAAATTCAATGAATTTCATATATAATAATATTTTAATTAAATTTCAAAAAAATTCAAGAAACAATATTTTAAAATGAATTTCAACAAAAAAAATTCAATGAATTTCATATATATATTCTAAATAATGAATTTCAAGAAAAAATTCAATAAACATTCATATGTATTTTAATAAATAATATTTTGAAATTAATTCCATATATATTTTAAGTAATGAATTTCTAGAAAAATTTCAATAAACTTTCATATATATTCTAAATAAATAATGAATTTCAAGAAAAAGTTCAAGAAACTTTCATATATATTCTAAATACTGAATTTAAAATTTTTTCATATATATTCTAAATAATTTTCAATATGATTTTTTTAAATGAATTTAAAAAAAATATGAAATATTTTTTAAATAATTTTCAAGAAACTTTCAAAAACAAAAATTTTAAGAAAAATTTCAAGTAACATATGAATTTTTTTAAAATGAATTTTAAAATTATAAATAATGAATTTCAATATGAATTTTTTAAAATTTTAAAAAATTGGTTATGAATTTTTTAAATGAATTTCAAGAAAAATATAATTAATTTTTAAATGAATTTCAATAAAAATATAAAAAAAAATATGAATTATTTTTTAAATGAATTTCAAGAAAATTTCAAGAAACTTTCAAAAACAAAAATTTCAAGAAACTTTCATATATATTCTAAATAATCAATTTCAACATGAATTTTTTAAATAAATTTTAAGAACAATTTCAAAAAACATATGAATTATTTTTTAAATGAATTTTAAAATTCTAAATAATAAATTTCAATATGAATTTTTTGAAGCAATTCAAGAAAAATATAAGTTATTTTTTAAATGAATTTCAAGAAACTTTCAGAAACAAAAATTTCAAGAAACTTTCATATATATTCTAAATAATGAATTTCAATATGAATTTTTTAAATGAATTTCCTGAAAAATATGAATTATATTTTAAATGAATTTCAAGAAGAATGTGAATTATATTTTAAATGGATTTCAAGAAACTTTGAGTAACAACAATTTCAAGAAAGTTTCATATATATTTTGAATAATGAATTTCAATATGAATTTTTAAAATGAATTTCAAGAAAAATTCTTTTATATATATTCTAAATAATGAATTTCAATACGAGTTTTTTAAATAAATTTCAAGAAACATATGAATTATTTTGTAAATGAATTTCAAGATTATAAATGAAGAATTTCAATTTGAATTTTTTAAATGAATTTCAAGAAAAATATGAATTATTTTTAAAATGAATTTCAAGAAATTTCTTGAAAAATTTAGAAACAAAAATTTCAAGAAACTTTCATATATATTCTAAATAATGAATTTTAATATAATTTTTTTAAATGAATTTAAGAAAATATATTTCATATATATTATAAATAATTAATTTCAATATGAATATTTTAACTGAATTTTAAGAAAAAATTCAAGAAACATATGATTTTTTTTTTTTTTTTTTTTTTTTTAATGAATTTCAAGAAACTTTCAAAAACAATATTTTGAAATTCAATTCAAGAAAATTTCAATGAATTTCAAATATGAATTTTTTAAATAAATTTAAAGAAACATATGAATTAGTTTTTTAAATGAATTTCAAGAAACTTTCAAAAACAATTTCAAATATAAGTATTTTTTAAATGAATTTCAAGAAAAAATTCGAAAAACTTTCAGAAACAATATTTTAAAATTTTGAATTTCAAGAAACTTTCATATATATTCTAATTTCAAGAAAAATTTCAATAAATTTCATATATAATTATTTTTTAAATGAATTTCAATAAAAAATTCAATAAATTTTAAATATGAATACTTTTTAAATGAATTTCAAAAAAAAAAATCAAGAAACTTTCATATATATTATAAATATTGAATATCAAGAAAATTTCATATATATTTTAGATAATGAAAAAATATTTTGAAATGAATTTCAAGAAACTTTCATATATATTCTAAATAATGAATTTCAAAAAATTTTAATTAAAAAGATTTTGAAATGAATTTCAAGGAATATTTCAATGAATTTCAAGAAAATTTCATTTATATTTTACATGATGAATTTCAAGAAACTTTCATATATATTCTACATAATGAATTTCAAGAAAACTTTTAAGAAACTTTCATAAACAATATTTTGAAATGAATTTGATATATAATTATGTTTTAAAATTTTTTAAAGAAACTTTCATAAACAATATTTTGAAATGAATTTCAAGTAAAAATTCAATGAATTTCATATATTATTATTTTTTAAATGAATTTCAAGAAAATTTTCAATGGATTTCAAGAAACTTTCATAAATAATATTTTGAAATGAATTTTAGAAACAATATTTTGAAAATTTTGAATTTCAAGAAAAAAAATGGAATACAAATGAATTTATAATTATTTTTTGAAATGAATTTCAATAAAATTCCATATATATTCTACATGATGGATTTCAAGAAAAAATTCAAGAAACTTCCATAAACAATATTTTGAAATGATTTTCAAGAAAAAATACAATGAATTTCATATATAATTATTTTTTAAATGAATTTAAAGAAAAGTTTCAATGAATTTCAAGAAACTTTTAGAAATAATATTTTGAAATGAATTTCAAAAACAATATTTTGAAAATTTTGAATTTCAAGAAAAAATAGAATTTCAATGAATTTCATATGTAACTATTTTTTGAAATGAATTTCAAGAAACTTTCATATATATTCTACATAATGAATTTCAAGAAAAAATTCAAGAAACTTTAATAAACAATATTTTGAAATGAATTTCATATATAATTATTTTTTAAATGAATTTCAAGAAACTTTCATGAATAATATTTTGAAATGAATTTCAAGAAAAAATTCAATGAATTTCATATATAATTATTTTTTAAATGAATTTCAATACAAAATTCAATAAATTTCATATCTAATTATTTTTTAAATGAATTTCAAGAAAAAATTCAAGAAAATTTCATATATATATATATATATATATATATATATTTTGTAATTAATGAATTTGAAGAAAATTTCATGTATATTTTAAATAATGAAAACAATATTTTGAAATGAATTTCAAGAAACATTCAAATATATTCTAAATAATGAATTTCAAGAAAAATTACAAGAAACTTTAATAAACAATATTTTGAAATGAATTTCAAGGAATTTCATATATAATTATTTTTTGAAATGAATTTCAAGAAACTTTCATATACATTCTACATAATAAATTTCAAATAATGAATTTCAAGAAACTTTCATAAACAATATTTTGAAATGAAATGCATATATAATTATTTTTAAAATGAATTTCAATAAAAAGTTCAATGAATTTCATATATAATTATTTTTTAAATGAATTTAAAAAAAAATTCAAGAAACTTTTATATATATTCTAATTAATTAATTTCATGAAAATTTCATATATATTTTAAATAAGGAAAACAATATTTTGAAATGAATTTCAAGAAACTTTCATATATATTCTAAATAATGAATTTCAAGAAACTTTAATAAACAATATTTTGAAATGAATTTCAAGGAATTTTTCAACAAAATACATATACAATTATTTTTTGAAATGAATTTAATTAAACTTTCATATATATTCTACATAATGAATTTCAAGAAAAAATTCAAGAAAATTTCAAAAACAATATTTTGAAATTCATTTCAAGAAAATTTCAATGAATTTCAAATATGAATTTTTTAAGTGAATTTCAAGAAACATATGAATTAGTTTTTTACATGAATTTCAAAAAACTTTCAAAAACAATTTCAAATATAAGTATTTTTTAAATGAATTTCAAGAAAAAATTCAAAAAGCTTTCAGAAACCATATTTTGAAATTCTGAATTTCAAAAAAATTTCATATATATTCTAATTTTAAGGAAAATTTCAATGAATTTCATATATAATTATTTTTTAAATGAATTTCAATAAAAATTTCAATAAATTTTAAATACAATTACTTTTTAAATAAATTTCAAAAACAAAAACAAGAAACTTTCTTATATATTCTAAGTATTGAATATCAAGAAAATTTCATATATATTTTAGATAATAAAAAAATATTTTGAAATGAATTTCAAGAAACTTTCATATGTATTATGAATAATGAATTTCAAGAAAAATTTCAAGAAAATTTAATAAAAAATATTTTGAAATGAATTCCAAGAAATATTTCAATGAATTTGATATATACTTATTTTTTAAAATGAATTTCAAGAAACTTTCATATATATTTTACATAATGAATTTCAAGAAACTTTCATGACGATGATGATGATGGTTAATGTCCACTCAGACCAATCTTTGGTCTATCGTTCCTAAAGAAAAGAGTTATTTAGTTTGATTTAAGATTTTATTCCTATGCTCAGAAAGCTTGGAGAGAAGCCTCACGAGCTCACTATAATTTTGACATCTTAAAAGGCTAGTGAGGTCAATATTGAAACAAAGATTATGAAATTGAACTCTAATGTGGTTGTACTCGGGGCACTCTAAGAGGAAGTAATTTTCATCCTCGATGTTCATATTCTCACAGAGATGGCAGATCCTTTCCATCCATGGTGTTTTAGGAACTGCCCAACGACCTGTTTCACTATGGAGCTCATGAGAGTTCGTTCTAATATTGGCTATATTAATTTTCTTCTTTGAGCTAGTTCAAACAGAGAGATACTTTTGATCTTCTAGGGTGGGGTTGATGACCTCCTTATAATATCTTAATTTTCTTTTAGTTGTTAGATCTTTCTCACACCAAATTTTTTCTTTGAACTGAGAAGTAACAATTTTTTTAATGTTATTAATGTTTTTCTATGCAACATTCTCGTCGATCTCCCAATGGTTTAACCAGGCCCTGGTGTCTTTATACCAACCTTGTTTAAGACTTAGGTGGTTTTGGTTGGAATTTAAAGCTAGCTTAGGAAGTCTATGGTCTCGTATGCTATTGAGCTTGTGCTTGTACAATAGAATCCTAGTCATAGCTAGGCTCTCGATAGGGGAAAGACCCACTTCTATAAGGAGAATAGGATAGGGTGTATTACTTTTAATTTTAAGGTTATAAGTTATAAAACGCTTCTGGATTTGCTCAATCTTTCTCCAAGATTCTCTAGAGATTCTGCAACCCCAAACCTCACATCCATATAAGATAACAGGAGTGACTAAAGTTTCAAAGAGGAACTTCTTTCTATATAATGAATTTCTAGAAAAATTTCAAGAAAACTTTCAAGAAACTTTCATAAACAATATTTTGAAATGAATTTCATATGTAATTATTTTTTAAATGAATTTAAAGAAACCTTCATAAACAATATTTTGAAATGAATTTCGAGTAAAAATTCAATGAATTTCATATATTATTATTTTTTAAATGAATTTCAAGAAAAAATTCAATGGATTTCAAGAAAATTTCATAAATAATATTTTGAAATGAATTTCACAAACAATATTTTGAAAATTTTGATTTTCAAGAAAAAATTGAATTCAAATGAATTTCATATATAATTATTTTTTGAAATGAATTTCAAGAAAATTCCATATATATTCTACATAATGAATTTCAAGAAAAAATTCAAAAAAATTTCAAAAACAATATTTTGAATTGATTTTCAAGAAAAAATTCAATGAGTTTTATAGATAATTATTTTTTAAATGAATTTAAAGGAAATTTTCAATAAATTTCAAGAAACTTTCATAAATAATATTTTGAAATGAATTTCGGAAACAATATTTTGAAAATTTTTAATTTCAAGAAAAAGTTAGAATTTCAATGAATTTCATATGTAACTATTTTTTGAAATGAATTTCAAGAAATTTTCATATATATTCTACATAATGAATTTCAAGAAACTTTCATAAACAATATTTTGAAATGAATCCATATAATTGTTTTTTAAATGAATTTCAATTTTTTTTTATAAATAATATTTTGAAATGAATTTAAAAAAAAATTCAACGAGTTTCATATATAATTGTTTTTTAAATGAATTTCAATAAAACTTTCAATAAATTCCATATCTAATTATTTTTTAAATAAATTTTAAGAAAAAAATCAAGAAACTTTCACATATTCTGAATTTCAATAAAATTTCATGTATATTTTAAATAATGAAAATAACATTTTGAAATGAATTTAAAGAAAAATTACAAGAAACTTTAATAAACAATATTTTTAAATGAATTTCATATATAATTATTTTTTGAAATTAATTTCAAGAAACTTTTATATATATATTCTACATAATGAATTTCAAATAATAAATTTCAAGAAACTTTCATAAATAATATTTTGAAATGAATTGCATATATAATTATTTTTAAGATGAATTTCAATAAAAATTTCAATGAATTTCATATACAATTATTTTTTAAATGAATTTCAAGAAAAAATTCAAGAAACCTTCACATATATTCTAATTAATGATATCATAAAAATTATATATATATTTTAAATAATATTAACAATATTTTGAAATGAAATTCAAGAAACTTTCATATATATTTTAACTAATTAATTTCAAGAAACATTTCAAGAAACTTTAATAAACAATATTTTGAAATGAATTTCAAAGAAATTTTCAATGAATTCCATAAATAATTATTTTTTGAAATAAATTTCAAGAAACTTTCATATATATTCTACATAATGAATTTCAAGAAAAATTTCAAGAAACTTTCATAAACAATATTTTGAAATGAATTTTATATATAGTTATTTTTTTAAATAAATTCCAAGAAACTTTTATAAACAATATTTTAAAATGAATTTCAAGAAAAAATTCAATGAATTTCATATATAATTATTTTTAAAATTAAATTTCAAGAAAAAATAAAAATAAAAACAATATTTTCAAATGAATTTCAACAAAAATTTCAATGAATTTCATATATATTCTAAATAATGAATTTCAAGAAAATTTTCAATAAACATTCATATATATTTTAAATAAACAATATTTTGGAATTAATTCCACATATATTCTAAATAATGAATTTCTAGAAAAATTTCAATAAACTTTCATATATATTCTAAATAAATAATGAATTTCAAGAAAAATTCAAGAAAATTTCATATATATTATAAATAATGAATTTCAATATGAAATTTTTAAATGAATTTTAAAGAAAATATGAATTATTTTTTAAAAAAAATTCAAGAAATTTTTAAAAACAAAAATTTCAAGAAACTTTCATATATATTTTAAATAATCAATTTCAATATGGATTTTTAAAATCAATTCTAAGAAAAAATTCAAGAAACATATGAATTATTTTTTAAATGAATTTAAAAATTATAAATAATGAATTTCAATATGAATTTTTGAAATGAAATTCAAGAAACTTTCAAAAACAAGAATTTGAAGAAATTTTCATATATATTCTAAATAATCAATTTCAATATGAGTTTTTTAAATGAATTTTAAGAAAAATTTCAATAAACATATGAATTATCTTTTAAATGAATTTCAAAATTCTAAATAATGAATTTTAATATGATTTTTTTAAAAGAAATTCAAGAAAAATATGAGTTATTTTTAAAATGAATTTCAAAAAACTTTAAAAACAAAAATTTCCAGAAAAATATGAATTATATTTTAAAGGAATTTCAAGAAACTTTGAGAAATGAAAATTTCAAGAAACTTTCATATATATTTTAAATAATTAATTTCAATATGATTTTTTTAAAATGAATTTCAAGAAAAATTCTTTCAAATATATTCTAAATAATGAATTTAATTAGGAGTATTTTAAATAAGTTTTATGAAACATATGAATTATTTTTAAAATGAATTACAAAATTATAAATGAAGAATCTCAATTTGATTTCTTAAATGAATTTCAAGAGAAATATGAATTATTTTTTAAATGAATTTCAAGAAATTTCAAGAAACTTTTAGAAACAAAAAATTCAAGAAACTTTCATATATATTCTAAATAATAAATTTCAATATGAATTTTTAAAATGAATTTCAAGAAAAAATATTCCATATATATTCTAAATAATTAATTTCAATATGAATTTTTTAACTGAATTTTAAGAAAAAATTCAAGAAACATATGAATTATTTTTTTAATAAATTTCGAGAAAAATTTCAAGGAACTTTCAAAAACAATATTTTGAAATTCATTTCAAGTAAATTTTAATGAATTTAAAGAAACATATGATTTATTTTTTAAATGAATTTCAAGAGAAAATTCAAGAAACTTTTAGAAACAATATTTTGAATTTCTAAATTTCAAAAAACTTTCATATGTATTCTAATTTCAAGAAAAAGTTCAATAAATTTTATATATAATTATTTTTTAAATGGATTTCAATAAAAATTTCAATGAATTTCATATATAATTATTTTTTTTTAATGAATTTCAAAAACAAATTAAAAAAGATTTCATATATATTCAAAATAATGAATATCAAGAAAATTTCATATATATTTTAGATAATGAAAACAATATTTTGAAAATTAATTTAAAAAAAATTTCATATATATTCTAAATAATGAATTTCAAGGAACTTTAATAAAATGTTTTTTGAAATGAATTTCAAGGAAGGAAAATTTCAATGAATTTCATATATAATTATTTTTTGAAATGAATTTCAAGAAATATATATATATATATATATATATATATATATATATATATATATATATATATATATATATATATATATATATATATATATATATATATATATATATATTACACAATAAATTTCAAGAAACTTTCATAGAAAGTATTTTGAAATGAATTTCAAGTAAAAATTCAATGATTTTCATATATAATTATTTTTTAAATGAATTTCAAAAAAATTTTAGAAATAATATTTTGAAATGAATTTCAGAAACAATATTTTGAAAATTTTTAATGTAAAAAAAAAATTGAATTCAGTAAATTTCATATATAATTAATTTTTGAAATGAATTTCAAGAAACTTTCATATATATTCTACATAATGAATTTCAAGAAAAAATTCAAGAAACTTTCATAAACAATATTTTGAAATGAATTTCATATATAATTATTTTTTAAATGAATTTCAAGAAGCTTTCATAAACAATATTTTGAAATGAATTTCAAGAAATCATTCAACGAATTTAATATATAATTATTTTTAAACGAATTTCACTAAAAAAAAATTCAATGAATTTCATATCTAATTATTTTTAAAATGAATTTCAAGACAAAATTGAAGGAAATTTCAAATATATTCTAATTAATGAATTTCAAGAAAAATTCATATATATTTTAATTAATGAAAACAATGAATTTCAAGAAACTTTCATATATATTCTAAATAATGAATTTCAAGAAACTTTAATAATCAATATTTTGAAATGAATTTCAAGGAAAATTTCAATGAATTTCATTTATAATTATTTTTTGAAATGAATTTCATGAAACTTTCATAAACAATATTTTGAAATAAATTTCATATATAATTATTTTTAAATTTCAAGAAACTTTCATAAACAATATTTTGAAAAGAATTTCAAGAAACTTTCATATATATTCTAAATAATGAATTTCAAGAAACTTTAATAAACAATATTTTGAAATGAATTTCAAGGAAAATTTTAATGAATTTCAGATATAATTATTTTTTAAAATGAATTTCATATATAATTATTTTTTAAATGAATTTCAAGAAACTTTCATAAACAATATTTTGAAATGAATTTCAAGAAAAAATTCAAGGAATTTTATAAATAATTATTTTTAATTAAATTTCAAGAAAAATTCAAGAAACAATATTTTAAAATGAATTTTAACAAAAATTTCAATAAATTTCATATATATTCTAAATAACGAATTTCAAGAAAAATTTCAATAAACGTTCAAAAATATTTTAAATAAACAATATTTTGAAATTAATTTCATATATATTCTAAATAATGAATTTCTTGAAAAATTTCAATAAACTTTCATATATACTCTAAATAAATAATGAATTTCAAAGAAAATTTCAAGAAACTTTGATATATATTCTAAATAATGAATTTCAAGAAACTTTCATATATATTTTAAATAATGAATTTCAATATGATTTTTTAAAATAAATTTTAAGAAATATATAAATTATTTTTTAAATGAATTTCAAGAAACTTTCAAAAACAAAAATTTCAACAAACTTTCATAGATATTATAAATAATCAATTTCAATATGAATAAATAAGCAATTTAAATATGAATTTTAAGAAAAATTTAAAGAAACATATACATTATTTTCTAAATCATTTTCAAAATTCTAAATAATGAATTTCAATATGATTTTTTTTAAAGCAATTCAAGAAAAATATGAGTTGTTTTTTAAATGAATTTCAAGAAACTTTTAGAAATAAAAATTTCAAGAAAATTTCATATATATTCTAAATAATGAATTTCAAAATGAATTTCAAGAAAAATATGAATTATATTTTAAATGAATTTCAAGAAATTTTCAGAAACAAAAATTTCAGGAGACTTTCATATATATTTTAAATAATGAATTTCAATATTAAATTTTTAAATGAATTTCAAGAAAAATTCTTTCACATATATTCTAAATAATGAATTTCAATAACATTTTTTTAAATAATTTTCAAATTTTTTTTCAAGAAACATATGAATTATTTTAAAAATAAATTTCAAGGTTATAAATGAAGAATTTCAATTTGAATTTTTTAAATGAATTTCAATAAAAATCTGAATTATTTTTAAATAAATTTCAAGAAATTTCAAGAAACTTTCATATATATTATAAATAATGAATTTCAATATGAATTTTTTTAAATAAATTTCAATAAAAAATATTTCATATATATTCTAAATAATTAATTTTAAAATGATTTTTTTCACTTAATTTTAAGAAAAAATTCAAGAAACATATGAATTATTTTTTTAATGCATTTCAAGAAACTTTCAAAACCAATATTTTGAAATTTTTTAAAGAAAATTTCAATGAATTTCAAATATGAATTTTTTTAAATGAATTTCAAGAAACATATGAATATTTTTTAAATGAATTTTAAGAAACTTTCAAAAATAATATTTTGAAATTCATTTCAAGAAAAAATTCAATGAATTTTATATATATTCTAAATAACGAATTTCAATAAAAATTTCTGAAACTTTTATATATATTTTAAATAATGAATTTCTAAGAAAATCTCAAAAAACTTTCATATATATATTCTAAATAATGAATTTATAGAAATTTTTTTGAAGAAAATTTCATATATATTTTAAATTTTCATATATATTCTAAAAACAAAATTTCAATAAGAATTTTTTAAATCAATTTCAAGAAATATTTCAAGAAACATATGAATTATTTTTTAAATGAATTTAAAGAAACTTTCATATATATTCTAAATAACGAATTTCAAAAACAATTCAAGAAATTTTGATATATATTCTAAATTTTAATATATATTTTAAATAATAAATTTCAATATAAGATTTTTAAATGAATTTCAAGAAAAAATTCCACAAACATATGAATTATTTTTTAAATGAATTTCGAGAAAAACTTCAAGAAACTTTTAGAAACAATATTTTGAAATTCATTTCAAGAAAAAATTCAATGAATTTCATATATATTCTAAATAATGAATTTCAAGAAACATATGAATTATATTTTAAATGAATTTCGAGAAAAACTTCAAGAAACTTTCAGAAATAATATTTTGAAATTCATTTCAAGAAAAAATTCAATGAATTTCATATATATTCTAAATAATGAATTTCAAGAAAAATTTCAAGAAACTTTCATATATATTCTAAATAATGAATTTTTAGAAAAATTTCAAGAAACAATATTTTGAAATGAATTTCATATATATTCTAAATAATGAATCTCAAGAAAAATTTTAATAAAAATTCATATATATTCTAAATAAACAATATTTTGATATGAATTTCAAGAAAAATTTCAATGAATTTCATTTATATCCTAAATAATGAATTTCAAGAAAAATTTCAATAAACTTTCATATATCTAAATTAATAATGAATTTCAAGAAAATTTTATATATATATAATTAATTTCAAGAAAGTTTTATATGTATTCTAAATAATGAATTTTAATATGAATTTTTTAATTGAATTTCAAGAAAAATTAAAAAAACTTTTAGAAACTAAAATTTCAAGAAATTTTCATATATATTCTAAATAATGAATTTCAATGTAAATTTTTTAAATTAATTTCAAGAAACTTTTAGAAACAAAAAAATTCAAGAAACTTTCATATATATTCTAACTAATAAATTTCAAAAAAGAAAATTCAATATGAATTTTTTAAATGTATTTCAAAATAATCTTTCATATATATTCTAAATAATGAATTTCAATATGAATTTTTAGATGAATTTCAAAAAAAATTCAAGAAAAATATGAATTATTTTTTAAATGAATTAAAAGAAAAATTTCAAGAAACATAAAAAACAATATTTTGAAATTGGTTTCAAGAAAAAATTCAATGAATTTCAAATATCAAGAAAAATCTCAAGAAACATATGAACTATTTTTTTTAAATTAATTTGAAGAAAAATTTCAAGAAACTTAGAGAAACAATATTTTGAAATTCATTTCAAGAAAAATTTCAATCAATTTCATATATATTTTAAATAATGAATTTTAATAAAAATTTCAAGAAACTTTCATATATATTCTAAATAATGAATTTCTAGAAAAAATTCAAGAAACTTTCATATATATATTCTAAATAATGAATTTCAAGAAAAATTTCAAAAAAATTTCATTTATATTCTAAATTTTCATATATATTCCAAATAATGAATTTCAAGAAAATTTTGAAGAAACATATGAATTATTTTTTAAATGAATTCCAAGAAAAATTTCAAGAGACATATGAATTAATTTTTAAATGAATTTCAAGAAAATTTTTAAGAAACTTTCATATATATATTTTAAATAATGAATTTCAAGAAAACTTTTATATATATTCTAAATAATCAATTCCAATATGAATTTTTAAATGAGTTTCAAAAAAAATTCAAGAAACATATGCATTATTTTTTAAATGAATTTCTAGAAAAATTTCAAGAAACAACATTTTGAAATGAATTTCATATATATTCTAAATAATGAATTTCATGAAAAATTTCAAGAAACATATAAATTATTTCTTAAATGAATTTCTGGAAAAATTTCAAGAAACAATATTTTGAAATGAATTTCATATATATTATAAATAATAAATTTCAAGAAAAATTTCAATAAACATTTATATATATTCTAAATAAACAATATTTTGATATAAATTTCAAGAAAAATTTCAATGAATTTCATTTATATTCTACATAATGAATTTCAAGAAAATTTCAATAAAATTTTATATATATATATATATATATATATATATATATATATATATAGATATACATACATACATACATATATATATATATATATATATATATATATATATATATATATATATATATATATATATATAATTAATGAATTTCAATATAAATTTTTTAAATGAATTTAAAAAAAAATATGAATCATATTTTAAATGAATTTCAAGAAAATTTTATATATATTCTAAATAATCAATTTCAATATGAAAATTTTAAATGAATTTTAAGAAAAATTTCAAGAAACATATGAATCATTTTTTAAATGAATTTCAAAATTCTAAATAATGAATTTCAACATAGCAAGCCCCCCTATGGGCCTTTCCTAGCTGGTCAACCCACGAGTATCACAACCGAGGGGCACTGCCACATAAGGTCGGAGCATCACGACCCATTCATTTGAAGGCCTTAATGGCCCCCCTCTAGGCCTCTCCTAGCTGTGTAACCATGCTCTGGTAACTATAGCAAGCCCAATCGAAGAAGTGATCGGCCCGAAGCCAGCCCAAAACTGCAATATGCGGACCGAACACTCGATGAGGCGCTATCGACCCAGATAGGTAAACTATCATGTCTAAGGCAGCCCTCTCAACCAAGTACGTCACAGAGCTCAAACGGACACATCCCTGGGTGATCACATCAAGAGCACAGTGCTCCTAGGCCCAGTGATAGATTTTCAATCCCCTATCTTGGAGTGGATAGGGCAGAGCCTCACCCTGAGGCAACAGATCGGTCACAAAATAGATGTCGGTCTTCGATTAGATCATGATGTATCTACAACACAACACCATAGCACTTCGTCTCTTGTTCCAACAAAAGACCAAGTATCGTAGTAACCCATCTTGCGATCTCAGTAGGTTGTTCTCTAAGAACTTGAGTAACCCATACTAAGCCAAGAATCCCAGAGCATCGGGATCTTGGGACAAAACTGCAGGTAGACCGGGTCTGTCTCTTTCCCGCCACAACATCCTATCACTAGAGAAAAAACCAAAAATTAGTTTTTAAACCAAAAAAGATTAATTTTTTTTTAAAATTTGACTTTGTCACGACTGTGAAAAGCTTAGGCACGATGACCACGTATCTGTATCATATATAGATGTGCGATCTATCATGCATAATGTTTCTTGACCACGAGGTCCTCGCTCAAAAGTTACATTTTGCACGAGGGTCGCCCGGGGCATCCTTGATTGCCCACACGACCTGCCCAAAAAATGGGTATAAAGTCTATACAAATCCATATTTTTATGGACCCCCCATGCAAGAAAATGACAAAAATGAAAAGCAGGACATTTAGGGTCCTACCTAACACTGACGACACGAATCCGGGGTACCCAGGCTGACCATAATGGCAAAAACATTTCGAGAACAGGGGGTCAACTGTGACCTCAGACCCTAAAAAGACACAAATGAGTTGAAATGAGCCTTATTGGCCCATATATCGTCCTTTTCTCATTAGTTGACATACCATAACTGTAGCTTAGAGTACCTGATCAAAAAACCGAGAGAAACACACTGATCAACGCTTCATCATGTTCAAACCATGCCCCATAAATCCATGCCTTAGAAAAAATTCATTTTCAGTCACAACAGGTATGTGCTCTCTTATTTCTTTACATTAAAATTATTTCAAATATGTTTGTATGAAAAAAAATGCTTCTACTTGGGGTATTGGTTGTAGGTATTACACACATGCCAAACCACCATATGTCCCAACCAACAAAGGTACAACAGCAGGTATCATTCTACCCCTAGCATGATAGGCTCCCCAAGAAGCTTTGCATATCCTGACATCATTTCTCCAAAGAAATCAACCATAGGTTTCATTCACCCGACCATTTTTATCATCACCCCACCTTGCACATGATAAACACCCTTGCAGGTCGGTAGAGCTGTACCCTCCATGGCATCCATCACTCATGTAGACCATACACCAAAGGTCTGGAGCCATGGCCATAAAACCCCAAGCCCAGGAAGCTCCTCATGTTCATTCATCCATCATACATCAAGTCAAGTTTTACCCATTTTATTTTAAAACCCCTTTCTCAGGCTACCATTCTCACAATCAGATTGAAAAACTTGCCACCATGTATCACACTTGGCCTATCACACCCCCATCAACATATCCCATCTGTGACATGTTTCATCTGATTCATCACCCCCACACCGAGACCAAAAAATGGGGCCCCCACCCTCAACAAAACACATTCATCTAACATGGTGAAGGATTATTTCATGTTTATAGGGGCACCCGTCTCCTTGCTTGTACATCCAAATCCATTTTATATTCTTTTGTAAAGTGTACAAAGATTTTTTAGGAGAGCACTCCCACACATCCATTTAAATTTCTCACCTAGCACCAGTCCCTAATCACCCTTGGCTAGAGCTATGTATTATTTTACCATACCCAACCATGATAATCATAGCAACCATACACCCACCCTGGATGTCCTACCTAATCTAGGGATTTTCTCATTGGAAATTGTTATGACTGCAACCATTTTCATTTACAGCCCCGACCTCGAGCCACCTAACTACCATCATCAGTTAGAACCGTTTCTCGTGATCATGCCTAGTTAACCCATCATGCCTAGTACTCATTTTTATCGGTTGATGCTTCCTTCTTGCCGACTTCAACAACCATTTTCCAAGAAGGAGGTAGTACCTTGGATGAATCCTCACATCAATAGGGACATCCCTAGATGGCACTATGGGAATCATCATTTCCCATTGAAGTCATAAATACTCTTGAAATTCGACTTAAAGATAAGCTTTCATGTCAAGATGGTATCGCACTTCATAACCATTTCACTCTGTCATAATTCATCGAAGACCCGTAACTTGATAAGAATCTCTTTTAGCAATGCTTACACGGGAAGGTCCCCAACAGTCAAAGACCCATGCATACAATGAGCACTCGTTCTAAACAAACATGCCACCACACTCAACCTTATTTCAAAGAAAAATGCCCTCAAGGGCATCAAAAACCATCATCGTAAACCAGTAGCAGGTCACTACCAAAAGCAACATAAACAAAACCATTATATGTCAGAGAAGCTTAACTAGTCAAAACATCACGAGCATGGGACATGCCTGCATCGTAGAAATATTTTATTTATTCTATATCTTGCAGGTTTCCAATAGAGCATGGTGTCTTTTTTACTCAAGGCAAGGGATCTCTCAACTCAGGTCCAAATTTAAGTTACTCTCCCTCTCTCTCAAAAGGATCACACAAAAAATAAACCATAATGTATTTCGGTTATACAGTTCTTCCTATACCTCATACATTAAGGGGAAACTGTTAACACTGGTAAATTGTACGGGAAAATGACATTAAAAATTTCAATCATGAGGTACAGATAAACGTTTCTAGAGAAGAAATACATTAGGAGGAGCCAAAAATTTATTTTTTCCTAAGGTCAAAAGACAACATTTATTGTAATATCCCAAAAGGGAGAATGCAGTAATACTAAAACACAATAGATGAACTATAAAAAGGTAAAAAAATCGTCTAAAGACAACATCAGAATATGCATAATAGTTGAGCCATTTTATTAATAGGGGGTGGATAAACCAGTACAAAAATGTTCAAAATCTGAGACACTCAAGCCAAGAGATGGCCTAGAATGACCCTGAAATGATCCCACAAGAGGGACTGCGTAACTGCTGGACTGTTGGAAGGAAAAATGCGTTGTCCCTACTGCAACTATTGGGACTGCAACTGCCAACAAAATATAGAATGTAGATCTAGGTAGTTTTGGAGCTCTGATGATGCTGAAACTTTAGATCCGGGCTCTATGATGGATACCCGAGATAACCTAGAAAGGGATTTCTAGATCTATAAATCTAGGAAAATCACCCTCTTAAGGATTGCACATATACACTATTGGGTATGTAGATCTTCTGCATAATCTGATAAAATATGGCCGCAATAGGATGTACAATTAGATATATGCAAGAAGGGATGATCCCTCCACTAGATCCTCAAGCTAGAAGCTCAATATCTAGCTCCTATATCCTCCTCTACTGATTGTAGCTACTTCTACACAAATTTTGCAAAAAAATGTGATGTCAAGGATGGAGGATCTCTAGCCTGATGCTAGATGTTGCAATGTAGCTCAAGAATGATGGAAATAATATGCCCAAGGTGAAGGAATGATCCTTCATATGATTTCTAGCTGAAATACTGGAAACTTCCCTCCTCCAATGGATCTACAAGACTGGACTGCACAATCCTTGAGGGGACTACTACTGCATGGAGGTATGATATAATGACCTAAATTATAGATATGAATATACAGCTCCTGGAAGGCTGAACATGAAGCACAAGGTGAAAGGATGACTGCTCCACCAGTTTCCTAGCTGGAATGCTAGAAACAACCACCACATCTCAAACCCTAGAGTAGGAATTGCGTTATTCCTGTAGATGGAAGTACATATGAGTGTGGCTAAAGATGGCACCAATGCCTAATGATGAATGGAGCTCAATAGAAACCTATCCAGAGTAGGCACTCGAAGTCCCCCATGGGTAAGGGTGGGATTCCCGCTTAGGAAAACCCTGTGCTAAACAACACTGCAAACTTAGCTAAACAACATAAGCATGCATAAAAATGTAATCTGAAAAATCTAGATCTAAAAAGATCAGAAATAATAATATAAAGCCTGCCTCTATTGTGCCTTCATCTTCATTATATAAATTATGAGCCTTCCATAGCCCTGGCCCACCTCATAACTACGTTGTACATGTGGCCACTAGCCTCCATGAAGACTGCGCTATACATGTGGCCACTAGCCTCCATGAAGACTGCGATGTCTCTCCATGATCTCCATCATGTTCTACATTTAATTCCCACTCTCTCCATCATGTGTGCATTAGATGCACCAATTCCTCCACTATCTCATCATAAGTGCTTTATGATCTTACTTTAAATGCACTGTGATCTCAGTTGACCTCCTCGAAGATCCTCATGATTTTACATTAAAGATCCATGATCTCCACTCTTCTATCATTTAAGAAGCTGCTCCACTACTCCATAATGTAGATCTAGATCTAAAATATCCACATACACACATCAAAAGTGGATTTTATTCATCTATGGGGTTTGTGGGTCCCTCCACCCTCTTATTTACTTAATTAATTAGGAAAATTAAGAACTCTAGTATTCCAATTATCTTGTGGAAAATTGGGAATATTACATTTATGGACCGCACACAGGCAACACAAGCTCTTTGCACACAATGATTCTTTTTCTTCAATAGCAGTGCGGTCATGGGGATGACAGAATGTCACCATATGTGACCTCTTGGCACACTTGGTTAAAATATTCCCACTCAACCTAATCAAGTACTGTCACCTTTGAGTCACTTTGAGGCCTTAATGCATCACACAAAGGAATCATACCCCCACTCTTGTGTCACCATCCATCTTGGGCCAAGAGAAGGAGGGAAAATTTGAAAATGGTCTATAAAAGCCAGCCTTGGGAAGAAGAATGGGAGACACATTGTTATGCTAGCCAAATTTCTCCATAAAAAACCAACTTGTGTTGTACAATAGTAGGAGGATTGGAAGGACTCGGTCCAAGAGAGAGGAGTTCACCACATGTTTGTCGATCTACCATCCTTTGAGAGGGAAGAGAGGTTTCTTGAAAACTTGAGGGAAAGAGACCCCCTTGTCTTGGATATTGGAGCTCTGTAGCTCGAAGGATCCACTACAAGAGATTTAAAATTCTATATTCTACTACCACCACCACCTAATAAAGGGATAAGCTCTCCATTTTTGAGTTATTAGTGTTTTTTCTCTATTGAGTATGTATCTTGTGCATGTTGTTTTGTTTTTGTTTAATTGTTTATGTAGCAAGCTATGTTTCCTTTCTACCACACTCGGCCCACAAACCCTGCAATATGGCCCTAAAAAAACACTTGGAACAACCCTTAAACACATATGTTGTCTCCTACATCACTTCTGTCTCACCACAGAAAATACCCATGCTGTTCTAGTCTCCCTCACGCTGTTCTAGGCCTCCTAATATAGTTGTGGCTTCCTTGATATTTCAAAGGTTCTCTTTGGTGATGTATTTCCACAATGGATGCTTATAACACATCAAATAACCTTGTATTTATACCAACACAAGGGCTCCTACAACAATGCAAATTAGGGGCTTGAACCACTGTCCTATGTCAACTTTACACCAAGCCAACCTTGACACATATGTGAAACCTCCATAATTTGTCTTCAAAAATTCATATCTCCACTCTTACAACTCAGAATTCGATGATTCTTGAAGCATTGGATTCTCCTTTCCTCCCTCTATCATCTCATGCCATCACATGTAGAAATTGGCTTCCAGAAATTCCCCACACTTGGTTTACAAGCCCACAAGCTTCCCTCGTGGTGCTTTTCCCTCAAAACCCTAAACCCTAGGGCTTGGAGTACCTCCCAAGCTACACAAATCAACACTAACTCTTAGCAAGGGAGATACCTCCATGACTAGGAAGTACTTCGTCATAATCATCACTGCTTGTAACACTTTCTCAACTCCTGGCGCTCACAATCGCAACAATCCCTGTACAGTGAAGTAAAACCTTCTCAGAAGTGTCACTATCACTGGAAGCCTCTTGCTTATTTTTCTTCTCTTGTATCGCTTACAAGTATCGCCATCTACTTCTTGTTACATGTGGAAGGACCCTTGACACTAGTACATTTGGCGGAAATTCTGACACTTTTGTCGTATTGTCAGAAATTTCCCCAAATTTTATCAAATTTTCAAATCCCGCCAACAACCGTCGTTATACCGACGCTTAGGGAAATCATCGCTTTTGCGACATTCATGAATGTCGTCGGTCTTCCGACGTTTGGCACAAAACGTCGGAAGAACAACGTTTGTGGGACATAACATCGGAAATGCGATGGTGCCAACATATTCATCGGTCTTGCGACGTTTGGCACAAAATGTCGGAAATGCGACGTTGTTTACATTTTCGTCAGTCTTGCGACGTTTGGCACAAAACGTCGGAAATGCGACGTTGCCAACATATTTGTCGGTCTTGCGACATTGTTTACATTTTCGTCGGTATTGCGACATTTGGCACAAAACGTCGGAAATGCAACAGTGCTAACATTTTCGTCGGTCTTGCGACGTTTGGCACAAACGTCGAAAATGCGACGTTGCTAACATATACGAACCCATGAAAATTATAGGTTGTATTAAATTTTATTATTATAAGTTGTTAGACATCATTATTATTATTTTTATAATTAAATTTTATTATTATAAGTTGTTAGATATAATTATTATTATTTTTATTATTTAATTTTTTATGATTATTTTTATTATTTAATTTTATAAGTTTAATCTCTTATGATTATTTTTATTAAATTTTATTATTTAATTTTATATAGATTGTATTATCATTTTATACACATGACAATTATAGGTTGTATTAACTTTTATTATTTTTATTATTATAAGTTGTTAGACATCATTATTATTATTTTTATAATTAAATTTTATTATAACACCACCATTGTAATGTTTTTCCACCATATGGTATACTTTGGAATATGATTTGCCACCATAATTAAACCTTGGAACTTTGGGTTAATATATATAATGTGTGGAATTATATAATAAGGTTTGGATTAAATACGAATATATATATATATAATTATATATAATTATATATATATATATATATAATTATATATATAATGCAAATTATATTAATATAATTTCACATTTCAATATATTTTTTCTCATTAATATATAAATATAAATTTATTTTTACATATAATGTTATAATATAGTTTCAAAATAAACATCACATTAATAATTTCACATTCGAATTTATTTTTTAAATAGATTTTTAACTTACTTTTATATATAAATATAAAATAGAATAAAAATTTTGAAAAATAAATATCTAAAATTATAATAGAATTCACACTGCATTTCAAATATTTTAACAATTATATTTTAAGTATATTTTTTTATATAGTTTTGAAATAAGTTATTAGATTGGTGAATAAAATTAATTACATTTGAATTTTGTCTAATTTCTTTTCTGGTAAATTAATTTCATGAGGTTCACAAATCTCAAGTCAAATTTAAACTAGCTAAACAAAAACTTAAATAATTTCATGAAAATCATCTAAAAATTTATTGAAATATCAAACTTGACAGTAGACCAATATGGGTTTAGTTAGTTTTATGAGGATCATGTTGGAAGTTATGTTGTTAATTTACATAGAACACCACTTTTTTTGTATAATATTTTTAGTTTCTATTTTTTTATCTTTATCTTCATGATTCTAATATGTTAAGTTTTTTTTTATACCACATACATTTAAATTATATAAATTTATACATTTATAAAGAGTTATAATAGAAGCATAATAGTTCAATAAAATATAAAAGTTAAATAGTTGGGGTGGCGGGAGGGGGAGGGGGAGAGATTCTCCTAAATCCTGATGGAATATGAAAAATAAAGTACTTATGGGGGCTAGTCCAAAGAATGAAAAATCTCACATAAATGTATGGGCTTCTTCCAGGTCTCCAATTGGCTAATGATCGAGATGTCTCAAAGTTAGTGATCTTGGGGGATTCCCTTATCACTATTCAACACCTTCAAAAGGGTTTTCTCTTGAAGAACAACAATTTATCCCTTCTCCTTAGAAAAATCAATAGTACCCTAAAATAAATCTCTCAAAAGGCTTATTACCACATTTTAGGAAGCCAAAACAAAGAGGCGGATACACAAACGAATCAAGCCTTCCTTCTTGAAGGAAGCGGATTAGTATGAGATCAATGACATGTCAGGTTGGAAAGTTATTCCATGAATAATTCCACTCAATATAATTGTCCCTATCTCTTGTTTTTCTAGTTGGATATATGCACCATGAGAATTATTTTTTGAAGATTTCCAAAGCCCTTCTTTCTATGCCCCCCCTGTCTCCTCCTATATATGCATATATAACATTTGGCGTTAGGATCTCATCATTAAGGTTGAGGTGGTGGTTTGTGGGGGTGTTGGCCACGCGCCCATTTACCCCTCCCATGTGGAGTCTTATGAAGTTGGAAAACCCTTAATTCCCTCCTTTTCCTTCGTACCAAGTTCATTGATGGATACATCGTGGGGAGAGTTAATGAATTTCGTGGTTGATTCGATCCCTCGGGCATGGGAGTTCACTAGTCTAAAGGTGGAATTCATGGTTGGTGTTAATATGATAAGGCAAAAAGTATTAGTTCAAGGGTGTGCCCTTGAGAGTCAAGACAACCCTTCTGCTAGTTGGTGGGCTCTCCACACCTTTGTAAACTCCATCGATGCTAAGAATTCTTTCAATCTTATGTGTCTCTTGCTCGGTGTTGTGAACGTTAATGTCTCGCTCGTCTCATTCAAAGCGAAAAAATGGGGAATTCTCTTGTCTTTTCTTGGCTCAGTTTCCTCCTATGCAGTAAGAAGTTGGGAATATTTCCCCTCCAGGTTGTCAATGGATTTTTTTAAATCTCAAGAAGCCAAGTTGGAATTTTTTCTAGTGGGTGTTGAATTTCTCATCTTCGAATTTCAAGCTTCTTCACCACCTTGTGTGCATCCTGCAACCTTTTTCATGGAAATAGGTGTTACTGTGTTGAGGGAACCATCACTGGTGTAGCTTCATGCATCCCAAGTCTTGCACAATTTTCATACGCACAATTTCCCCTGCATAAATACTAACTTCTTTGGTACCCTCAGTTCTATTCTTCTTTTTTTTCTTAGTTGGACAACTCCCTCCCTTTCTTCTAGCTTGTCTCTTTCCATGTTCCGATAAATTTTGGGTCTCCTCGTTGTGTACTGATGGCGCTCAAGGAAACGCGTTCGGGCAGGTCAAGTTGGGTTTGGTGATCGGGTCTTGTCATGTGAGGCCGCCAAAGGAAACACATTCGTACGGGTTGGGTCGAGTCATGTGATGGCGCCCAATTAGCTGGAAATGAGTTCGGGTTAGGTCAGGTTGGTTCGTGCCGTATTGTAATTAAGGGCACCCAAGGAAACACGTTTGGGCGGGTCAGGTCGGGTCAGGTCGTGCCATGTGAGGCTGCCCAAGGAAACGCGTTCGAGCAGGTCAAGTTGGGTCTGGTCAGGTCATGTTGTGTGAGGCCGCCCAAGGAAACGCGTTCGGGCGGGTTGGGTCAGGTTAGGTTGGGTTGTATGAGGGAGGTCGTATAAAAAATTCTAAGTTGTGACCACCCATGTTGCTTGTGCACGTTTGTGCGATCCCCTAAACCCAATTCCTGACCCCTAACCCATCTAACCACCTAAAGCCTAACCCCATTAGCCCCTAAGTTCTAACCCCTAAAATCCTTAATTGCTAAATCCCCTAACCCCCTAAACCATAAACCTGTAGCCCCTTAACCCCTAACCCATTTAACCCCCTAAACCTCTAAACCCGTAACCCCTTAACCCCTAACCCCTAGCTGAAATCCTTAACTGCTAAATCCCCTAAGCCCCTCAACCTCTAAATGCCTAACCCATTTAACCCCCTAAACCCTAAACCTCTAACCCTTAACCCCTAACCCCTTAAATGCTAATTCCCAACCCCCAATCCATTTAACCCCCTAAACCCCTAAAACCCTAACCCATTTAACCCCCCTAAACCCTAGCCCCTAACCCCTAACCCCTAATCCCCTAACCCCTAACCCCCAATCCCCTAAGCCCTCCAAATTCGAATTAGCTTTGAAGAAGTAATTGTTTTCTTACTTCTGTCTAATTCACTATATACTCAGATCATGAATGTGAGAAGGCTGTTTGCAGATTATATTATTATTGTATCAATAGTGTAATTATTTATGTGTAGTTATATCTTTATATTAAAAAAACTCATCTTCAGAAATAATTTCTTGTCACTTTCAAAATTGGCTGCTTCATTGAGCACAACATGCAGCTTATCTAATACTTTATTGAAGTTAAGAGCTCCATCTTTGGGGCAAGCTGCCTTTCGGGTGCTAACTCCACTATGTGTGGGGTTAATTAACCCTATGCCTACAATGTTTGCTATTTTCATATCAGATTGTGTGGGGGTAGATAACTTATAGCCATATCACATAGGCCCCATTCACTTACGAAGGTTCCCCAAACTTTGCCCCCAATTTGGTTGATATTGCTCAGCTTGAAAATTTTGAATTTTCATTGATGATTGATTTTATTCTTGCTCGAATGAAAAAGGAAGATGAATTTCATATTTTTCCTCCATAATTTCCACATTCAACATCTATTGTAGCTATTCATCTATGCTCATCTGGAATCACCACAATTTGTACTTTTTTTTTGCAATGAATTCTTGATGTTGATCTCGACGAGATTTCTCCTCCTCACAAAACATATCCTGGTTGTAAGCATGGTTGTGGTATGTTGATGTTCAGACGAAAACTACAACTTGTAGCCCTTGATATTCTAGGGGCCGATTACCTTGATATTAATGGTGGTGTATTCATACTCCTTCTGAATAACCAATAAAGGGTCAAGGAAATTGACCAATATGTTGTCAAGTTTTATCTTATCCATCTCTGGGGCAAGCTGCTTTTCAGCTAACTCCACTGCTTTTGATCTCAATTTTTCCAATTGCTTCCTTCTCTCATATGATATTTGATCCTTTGCCTTTCTCTTCCCTTCTAATTCTGTAATAGTGTCATAGTGATGCCAACCAAATTCTTTGGAAAGCCTTCCTAGCAGACAATACTTGTGACCTGGCTAAAGCCTCAACACTTTCAGAGCATCTGGAATGACCATTCTATTCTTCCAGTCATATGGTGGGGGAACCCCTTCAAAAACCCTTAGCCTAGAAAGTGCTACATCACCATGCTTGGTTTTGTGTGGAATCATTCCTCTAATTGTCCAGTAGTCAAATCCTTCTCTTACTATATTGTCATTTTCCCATACCTAACCAATGAGAGCACAAGAACACCTATTTCTATAAAAGCACCTATAACTTCTCTTAATTTATTTTCATTTGCCCATAACTAACCAATGAGAACACAAGAACACCTATTTATATAAAATCACCTATAATAGTTTTGTGGGTTTTACTAATATCCCTTTAGTTAGTGTGTGCACAGTAGCCTAGATCCTAAAGTGATTCCCATACAATGATAATCCACTAGGTGTATTTGTTCTTAAAAAAATATGCATGGATAGATGTCCCATTTATGGCCAAGTTCGACCAAAATGGTTCCCCCTACCTACCTAGTAACTACATTACATTTATTTCATGGCAAGACTACCCTACAACACACCAAATTTCTATCATATCCTTGGTGTCAACAACAATTTGTTATTCAAGATATAGCTAAGTTGGAACAAACTTAGTTCTAGAGCTTAGGTTATTTTTCCACCTCTAATGTTTATAAACCAATAGATATAAAATTTCTAAATCATGTGGGAGCCCTTTAAGTATAACCTTTCCTATATTGAGTCCGTCTTAAAAATAATGGAAAATGTCCATAGATGAGTTATCCTTACTAAACCAAAAATTTCATTGAAAATAATCATTCATACCATAACATTACTACTTCCCTTTTAACCACATAAAAATTATTTTTAATTTACCATAATTCATTTTTAATATCACATAATTAGATTAAAAAATCAACCAAAATCCCTAGTTTATGAAATAAAAATTCAACAATTTTGTATAATTAAAAATTTAAATAAATGTCTTAGATCTAATCTCATTAATAATTATTTATAATCAACAATACCACTTCTTTACCCAAACCCCTTATTAACCCCAAGAAAAGTCTCACACATTTTATTTAATGGAATTTGAGTGGCCTTAAAAAACAAATGTATTTCATTTCAAAATGTCAAAAATTTTCAAATATCAAGAGTTTTAATTTCCCTCTTTCATTTCCCTACGGTTGATATTTTTAATTTCCCTCTTTCATTTCCCTCCAGTTGCATGGTTTGTCTAGGGAAGGAGGGAGGATGCGACCATATTGTCGCCAGTTTTGAGGAAGGATGTAGCCATATCATTGCAGGTTTGGAGGAAGGATGCGGCCATACTGTCGCAAGTTTGGAGGAAGGATGTGGTAAGTAAAGAAATTGATCTCGAGTGCCTATTGCAGATATGCTATGATAAATTTGGTTGAAGTCCGGTGATTTATTTCCTTCTGCTCTGATACATTAGGTTATAAATAACAAATCCCGTTTGTGCTTAAGAGATCTCGCCTTTGTGTTTCTAGCGCAAGGGTGTCCGACTAACAATAAGAAAAAAGGAAGGCACTGGAGGTTACAAAGTTCGAAGTTTGAGTCCACAGATTGTGAAGCCGTCCACTTGCTCCACAAGTTGGAAGGAATTCCAACTGTAATCGGCTCCATCACAGGTCAACCTACGAATTTTGCACTTTATTTGCGGTTGCTTTTGTATTTTAGTTCTATTTTTCAACATGTCGATACGATAATTTACATATTCTTTCTTTGCCGTTGAAATCTATTGATTATATCTTGAATCAAAGCAGATCAATTAAATTTTTGAAGACCCATGTTCTATTTGCTCTAGTTTTTAGGGTTTCACGAGTTATACCATTAACATATTGCTCTAGTCGTATGCATTAGGGTTTAGGGATTAGCTTCAGTATGTGTTTTTTACTATATTTGGCATATACCCTGAATCTCCCATCTTCCCAGCCAATAAATCCACCATTGAATATATCCGCTCTGATTGTTTGTGTGATCTGTCTCCAACAACAAATGAATGGAATTTGTCCTTGACCTCGATCCAGCTGCATCCTGGGCTCTTTACTGCCATATTGTGTGTTTCCATTGCATGGTAACAACTCGGGTATATAGTGGTAAAGTTGAACCAACATAGAAGGGTCATTTGAAAATTCCCTGCACCACACTTAATACCCTGTAATTCACATAATAACAGCAATTTATATCCACTATTATCCAAAGTCCTGATCAATATTGCATGTTATGGAATCTTAAAGAAACAAACAGCTTAATATACTCCACATGGATGGTGTTTTCTCTAAGAGATAACAGATAATATTTAATTAAATTTCCAAGTCTCTGAGTACATTAATGTCTATAAAGTTTAGAAACTACAGGCCAATTTAATATACCCTCATCGTCCATTACACAATATATATTTTCTGGGGATAGTTCAAGAAGGATATACTTTTCCTTTATGATCATAAGTAGACGATCAATAATCTAATGGTGTGAGAAGCTAGCAACTAATTGCACTGTGCTTCCTGCTCTCATGGGGCTCTCAATATGCTTCTTTGTATTGGAGGGGAAGTAAAAATGGGTAGTGATGTCTCAAGATACAAAATTTGCAGTAGCATTAAAGGTTCTAGTTATTCTTTGGAGGGTGAGTTTTGGGCCCACTGTAATCAACATAAAATGTAGGTTCATCATAATTTTCACCAAGTTTATGCCGAGGGACTGCATTAGTTTTCTTGGCTTCCAAGCTATTCCATTCAGTTTTTGAGGATTCTTCATGAACTGTCACTGTCGTTGAGCCTGAAACTTGCAGGTATCTTTTCTTTGATTGGAAAGAAATTGCTTCATGGCTTGCCTGTCGACGATGCCTACAACGATGATGGTGGTGATGATCAGGACCCTCCATTTCGTTCTCATGTCCACTTCCCTTGAGATTAAATATGTTATGGGCTCTAGAGAAATGTTTCTCGTCTTCCCCAACATTCTGCTCTGCAAAATTTTCTCCCAACATTCTTCTGTTTCCTGTAAAGCTTGCATAAAACTGTCCCTACAATAAGTACATAAAAGTAATATAATTTAAGATAAAAAATACAAACATAGAGCATCTTTTAGGGCATTGTTTAAATGTTAACTAAAATGTTTCATTTTCCATAATTTTTTTTGAATTTAGAAAATAAAAATTCATCCATTTTCCTTGAAGTTTTCTATCTGGTATCATAATTACAATCTTCAAATTTTATTCTGATTGAGAGAACACAAAGCTCCTTTAAATAACAACAACTTAATATTGACAAAATTGCAATAAGTGTTTGTTCGAGATTTAAGCCAAGATAAATTTTATATTACACTTAGCCATGCACAAAGTGGTAGCCCAATTACTATTATATCAGCAATAGTGCAATGGGAGATAGACAAGACATACTTTAATGGCTGGATCACATTGAGGTTTGATTGTATCATCCCTTCCAGAGGAATAGACAAGAGAGCCCACTGATGAGCCTTGCTGGTGCAGTTGAAACATAATTACACTCTCTGCAAAATGCAAGTACAAAACGATATCAGAGAGAGAGAAATGAATGACTAAAATATGACTATGTATTCTAATGAGCAACAGATACAAAAACTATTGTAGTCTTTAGGGTTTTGTTGGTATTACAGTAGAAAGCTCAAAATGTCACAAGGTGATTAATTTACCTTTACCATTCAACTTTGAAGATTTGCATGGTATGAAAGATAATCCTAGGATCAGTATAGCCATGACCACTTTGTAGAGGAACATACTTCTCACAAATCCCAAGGAACAACAAATGAATGGACTCTATTCTTGAACTCGATCCAGCTGCATCCTGGGCTCTTTTTCAATTTATTGTCTTTAATCATTGCTCTCATCTTCATCACTTCATCCCACCTTCCAGTCGTAGCATATATGTTTGACAACAGTACATAGTTTGCAGCATTATCAGGCTCTAATTTACATAGAAACACAATGTTAAACTTGATGTTGCATTCAAGGTTCCAACTGTGGTAGATCCTTATGAAGTAGTTGTTCTATCATTGCCTACTACTGTTACAGATCGCCTGCTTCGGATATTTCACCAAGGTCTTGCTACTCGATATGATGTAAGTGATAGTTTTTTTATGCATAATTTGTTACTTCCTTTTTGTGAATTGCTTATAGTAGAGTCATTTGCAGTACATGACTATTGCATGTACCCTAATTGTCTAACCTTTCCATTACAGACTGCTTTCATTGGAAGTTAATGACATGTTGTTTTAGCTTAAAATTAAGCATGTCTCTTCTAACATATTTAAGTGCATTATTCTTCATGGTTAGAGGGAATGAATAGTAACAATAACAAGTGCAGCATATATGTTAATCCTGATGTAATTTTTAATGAAAAATTTTCAGTGTTATCATCGCTTGCCAGATTTACATTTTCTTGAGCTTAAGATGCACCACTTTTCCTAGTTTTCCTCATGAACTCTTGGTCTAAGTTTTTTTTATCTGTTGTCTCCTTTTTATTAAACTCCTCAAACAATTGAAGGTATTTACTTCCCTCATTTTGAAGCTTTTATTTTAAGAGATTTCTCTCTTTTTAATAAATGTCTTTTTTCCCAACCCCATTGACCAAATTTGGCCATTGCTATTTTCATTCTTGTTTTTTTTCTTATTCATTTTACAAGCAGAGCAGTAATCTGATATAGAACGATATCTATTTAATTTTTTGTTATATATAGAATAGTATGTAATTCATTTCTTTTCATGCAGATTTCATGACAAATACAATTGTATTTACCAACTAATTGGAGTGGTTGAGCATGAAGGCACCATGGACTTTGGTCATTATGTTGCATATGTAAGATGTCATCAAGATGGTTCTATCTTTCAATGGTTTTATGCCAGTGATTCTTGTGTGAAGGAAGTGTCCTTAAGAGAAGTTCTCGAAAATGTGGCCTACATACTGTTTTATGAGAAGTGAGAATTGTGAAGAACAATAAGTCTCTTGATTAAGTTTTATGTTCTTTATTGTTTTGTTTGCATATTTTTATTAATATGTGAAGGAAACACTGTTATTTTGATGCATGATAAGGCTTCACAACAATATGGAATATGGTCAATGCCTCTCAGAGCATAATAAATATGTAAGCTTATATATGTTACTAACACGATTGTTTTATTTATTTTTAAATATTTTTAACCTTCCGTTGGAAGACCGATGCTTTAAACGTTGGAAGAGCGACGTCTTTTTAAAAAAATATTTTTACTGTTTCATCGGAAAAGCGACATCTCATAAACGTCAAAAGTGCGACACCTTACATTTTCGTTGGTCTTGCGACGTTTGGCACAAAACTTTGGAAATGCGACGTTGCCAACATATTCGTCGGTCTTGTGACATTTGGCACAAAACGTCGAAAATGTGACGTTGTTTACATTTTCGTCGGTCTTGTGACAGTTGGCACAAAACGTCGAAAATGCGACGGTGCTAACATTTTCATCGGTCTTGCGACGTTTGGCACATAACATTGGAATTGCGAAATTTGTTTGAAAACCTGATAAGCGTTGGAAATGCGATAGTTTGGTATCATCGGAAGACCAACAGTTGTGGCTCGTCGGAAGGCTGACGCTTATAAAACGTCGGAATAGCGACGATTTGGATAACGTCGGAAGAGCGATGGAAGTCTAGAAATGTCGGAATAAGTGTCGCTCTTCTGATGCTTTATTGAAGTGTCAGAATTGCGACACAATGGATAACCACATTTTTCCCCGCCTTAAATTGTCGCTCTTGCGACGCTTATGTGTCGGAATAATGACAAATTGGCCGTCGGAAATTGGGCTAAATGTGCTAGTGTGATCCCCACTGACCATGCACTCTTCTTGGGTTGTACAGTATCCCTCTAGAACTCGACTCCCTCTGACCCTCTGGAACCTAGACCTTATCTGAATAATGTACCTTCTTCTCGGGAACTATACCTTCTCCTATGAACCCTCCACCTACTCCTACTTCTCTGGAACCTGTACCTGCCCCTACTTCTTCCCATGATCCTAAGGCTTTCCCGTCAAATTGTAGAGACCATTCTTCCTAACTCCAAGCACAATTCCATCAGATTTAGAGCCTCTAGGCTTGAGTCTTTCCTGCCCAACCTAAAGCAAGACGTCAAACCCCTTCCTCTCCATCATCGATATGGAAATCACGCTATATATGAGTCCTAGTACAAATAGTACATCCTGGACCTGCATCATACATCCTATCTTCATCCTGAATGGAACAACTCTCGATCCTCGGATCTCCAACTGACTCTTTCCGCCCAACACCATGAGAAACTCTAAGTCCCATTCGCTAGAGTCTAAAAAAAACTCATGTGATCCTTTCATATTCTTTGTTGCACCACTGTCCACGTACCATCCATCCTCTCGAATAATACCCTACGAGAAATGAGAAATCATAGTAAAATCCTCCTCTTCCAGTCTCCTAGAGAGATCATCTATCTCTGCTAAAGCGACGATATGATTTCCTTTCCTCTTCCCTTTCTCGTCATCTCCTATCTTCAACATACATCTCGATGAATAATGACCCATCTTTCCATAATTGAAACACTTGATTTTACTCAATTCCTTCTTCGATACCCTTCATTCTCGCTGCAAGTGCCACATCCTCATATTCCTTGATAAATGAAGATCCTCATATGGAAACTCTTCCTGAATGAAGTCATCCCATAGTCTATTCCAGTCTAGAAGCTTTTCCCTGGAACCGATTCCTTTGATGAAGGGGTTCCATTCCTCCGTGAACCCTTTCAAGGCAATCCTTACCATCTCTACATCTGAAACTTTATCATCGATGACTGCAAGTTCATCTTGAACTTGAGACAAACTTGTCAGATATGAAGTCGTTCCTTCACCCTTTATCATCTTGGTGGACTTAAAATTATCCCCCAATACCAATACCTGGTTCTTGTTCTTATTCTGGAACAAATTATGAAGAGGAATCCACATCTCATGTGCATTGTTCTTCCCAAAAAAATGAGGCATTAAGGAATCCTTCACACCATCAAGGATGATCAACCTTGCTTTTGTATCCAAATGTTCCCATATATCCAGATCCTTAGGGTCAGTTGGCTGCTTGATCTCTTTCTCGGAAAAATCCTAGATATTGTTGACCTACAAGACCAACTTGATCCTTTCCTTCCAAGGAGAATAGTTGGACAACCCTTCCAACCTGTCCTCATATCAGAGACCTGCCTACAACTTTGACATTGTAGTGACTTATTCACTCACAATGTGACCAACTTCTTCTCACATTGTACTTTGTTGCACAAACTATGATTTACTAACTTCCAAAGTAGCTTAGAAATGCTCTGAAACCATGTTTAATTTCCACGACCTTGGGTCTAGGTTAGAGTCTTAAATCACTGACGCTACCAAACCAAGAATATCAAACATGAACTACTTTTCACAATGGAAAATATAAAGCGGTAAATCACATATGCACAATATACACAATTTTAAACAAAATTGTACTATAATGTATAATCACCAATCTTTGTTATATTAAACCAGATCTGAATAGTACAATAGTATATGGTATACAAGATAAAATGAAAAAATCTATGTCCTATCTCGTCATGTCAGTCTTTTGCTTATGTAATTCTCACTAGTAGTGCCTTGGTCCATTGAGATTCTAGGAGGGCTGCCACCTAAAACTGCTACACTTCCATATGTAGAGTGTACATGGGTTGATCTAATATTCTCTTTGGGTTGGAAAATTCTTAAGCTCCAAATTTCCAGGCTAGCAACAGCTTTCAACCATAAAAGTGTTGCAATTTGGCACCAAACTCACCCAATCTTATATTGCTCTTTATCCTTCGAGATAGCTCGTCTAGGGATGCTTTGGGTAGCCAACATGGTTCCTTGAAATAGAATTATGGCTCCCAATTCAATCACTACTGAATCTACTCCTAATATGACACTTCACCACCTTGGAAGGTCATATACATGGCATCAACAGTCTGAAACTTCACGATCCAATACACGGTCACACCTTGACCCAATACACCTCTCCAAAAACATAATTTTCCTCTTCCTGCACTTTTTGTCACTATACCATTGGTTAGGGCACACCACACTACCCTACAATCAAAACACATTCAATAATGCAAGCTTATTAAGGCTGCAGTCCACCTTAGAAGGAGCCATACACTTACAAATTATCCAAATCTGGGCTTGTTACCCTTAACACAACCATTAGAACAACCTTTGATATTGGCCATGGCATAAATCCTAGCCCATCAAAAATTAGTGACTGCGGTCCTCCCTCAAACAACACCCTTCTGCCTTAAATCAACAATGCTTATCTCCTTGCCTTCCTTGGCCCACATGCCCTGTAATATGGTCCTAAAACAACACTTGGAACAACCCTTAAACACATTCGTTGTCTCATACAACACTTATGTATCACCATAGAAAATACCCACGCTATTCTGGCCTCCCACATGCCATTCTGGGCCTCTTAATATGGTTTTGGCTTCCTTGATATTTCAGAGCTTCTCTTTGGTGATGTATTGCCACAATGGATGCTCATAACACATCAATTCACCTTGTATTTATACCAACACAAGGGCTCCTCCAACATTGCAAATTAGGGGCTTCAAACACTGTCCTATGTCAAATTTACACCAAGCTGACCTTGACACATATGTGAAACCTCCATAATTTATCTTGAAAAATTCATATCTCCACTTCTACAACTCGAAATTCGACCAAAATTAATAATAACAAAACGAGGTCTAGATTCATATACAACATGATGTTTCCATAGTTATGACTGACCTAATAAAACATCACAAACTTCAAGAGGGGAAATGTTGCACAATACCTCATCTAGCTTGATCCTATAAGGAAAGTGACATTGCTAGCTGACACAGAGATCTATCCCTTGGTGGAGCCACTTAATGGTGTATGACTATGGGTGTGGTGTTGTTGGCAGCTTCAATCTCTTAATGACCTCTGCTGAGATCAGATTCTTCTGGCTTCCATTGTCAATGAAGATATGCATTGGTGAACCCTTTGCCCACATCTGCAAGTGGAAGAGGCGCTCCCCTCCTCTGGATACTCAGGTTCCACCTTTTGAAGCTTGGTGGTGGCTATTGTCACAGTGGGTTCTGTGTCAATGATATGATTTCCCTTATAGATTCCCTTGTTGGGTTCTGGCTCAGAATCAAAGTATGCATTAGTCTCTGAGTCTTTCAGTTTGGCCACCAACACTTTCTTTACGTGACACTCATTTTTGTTTTGAGTGGGAGTTTTATGGAACTTGTACCACTTGTTGGTGTCCTTCTTCACCTTCCCGTTATTCTTGGATTATGGCTTTGAGGAGTTGTCCTGGGGGATTTTAGCCAGAATCTACCATTTTATCTATGGCTTGGGGGTGCCTTTGCTCTGCTTTGGGTTGGAAAATCCAAAGTCTTGCTTCTTATTCCTAAATTTCTGCTCAATATTGGCAGCATGGCAGTATGCTGCACCAAGTGAGGATATGTCTAGGAACTTTATTTACTCTTGAATGTATTTGTGCAAGAAACTGTTGTTATAGGTCAATTTGGGCGTCATTCCCAATGACCTAGTTAACTACGCATCATCTCCAGGACTAGTGACTAAGGGTCTATCATTCCCTATCATTTCAAGTTGCTACATGCCCTAAGGTAAGAACAAGACAAATCAAACATGAATTTCATCAAGTAAAGGTTTCCAAGGTTTGAAGTTTATTATATAGCATGTGGGAGCTCACCAACACTGCCTCTAAGGGGACTAAGTGCGTTGCATATGCAGGTAGCCCCATGCAAGGTTTCTCTGCAAAGCACTTCCCGACATCTATGGGTGCGTTGGTCACATTGGGAGAGAAATTCTCATTGTTCCAGAATCTCCACTTGGCTAGTGCCTTCTAGAAGAGTTCACATGTGTCAAGATTTGAATCCAAGTGTCCATTTGAAATCCACATGATTTGGAACATGTCTTGCATATTATTGGAAAGTCATTCATTGCAAAACTACCTTTAGTTCATCTATAAATTGAGCACAGATCTGAGTGTTTAAAAAGGAAGAATTTGAGTAGAGAAATGTTGGAGGATTTTCAATATAGAGTTAGATTTGTGTAATAGCTACTGGAGAGATTTATACTGTGATGGGGCTGAGGATCGTTGTTGGAAGGGTCACTTCAAATCAGTCATTTTCTTGTAACCTCTCCTTCTATCATCAATAAAGAGTACAACTTACTTTTCCCTATATGCATATGTATTGGCTTTGATTTTCCATATTGCAAGATCTTAGTTGATGTATGTTGTTTATGCTTTACTGATTTAGTTAAATAACTTGAATAGACATCTGTATTATTGCTATCTTCTGCTGTTTTAGTGTTCTTTCTTGTAGGAAGCATTTTGCCTACAAACTGCTTGAATTTGAAGCTACAACGGAAGCGACAGAAGAAGCCATTTATAAGCTCTTGGATCACAAGTAAGCCTCTAATCCTTTCTGTGTGTCTGTTATGAGTTAGGAAAGGTAGTCGTATAGTATTTAATCTGTTGTTCTAGATTGTCATTTGTCTAGGGAAGCTTGTTTTATCCGTAATTCACAATTATGGCCCAAAAAATTGGTGACCATACTGCGGAGAATTTCTCTTAGATCTAGGTGACTTAGCCTCTGATTTTCTTTGTTTATCCACCCAGTAGTTGTTACACACAAAGATTAAACTTTTTCAAAGTCAAATTTTCAAATATAGTGAGTTAAAAAATAGTTTTTTTCCTTATACACTACGCCCAACGTACCCTTAGATAGGACTAGTGCTTTTCATAACACTTTCTCCCTTTCAGGCTTGTGTTGCAGAGCACTATCTCCCCTTGGAGACTGCATTGACTCCTGAAACCACCCAGATTCCTTTAAATTTTCCTTTGCAATTTGCTTCAGTTTATTTTCTGTTGTGTTTTGAAAAGTTTGATCCTCTTATTGACCAATAACTCTATATACTTCTTCCTCCTTTGACTAAAAATTTGTTCAATGTTTGTTTAAAAAAGTTTTTCTTTATCATTGAAAAGTTGATTTCAAAGTATTTTTTATGGTCGCATTAAGAATCATTTGCTTTCGAAATAGGAAATTGTCGTAAAATCTTCATTTCCTTGATAGGAGAAATTGTTGTTGAAATCCTCATTTTTCCTTCAAAATAGAAATTTTGGTTTGTATTCTTCATTTATCAAAAGTAAAAGGCATTTGAATTTTTTATTTAGTGCACCTAGTTTCTTTTCTACATTCATAACATTAAGGAAACTAAAAAGAAAATACTTGCATTTGCATGTAGGATTTTTGTGTGTTTTGCAAAAAGGAACATTAGGAAATTTGCATTTAGTTTGTGATCATTAATTTGTTTTTCTCATTGATTTTTTTTCTCACAAATTATTTTCTCTCTTCCCTTAGTAGTTAGGTTTTTCATTGAAGAAATTGAAATTGAAAGATTGCTTATCATTTTTAGTTAAATTTTAGGAATTTTCCAATACATCATCGAGGTGAACCTTTGAAAGGAAAATTGTAAGCAAGATCAACATAAAATTAATCTAAATTTACCTAACAAAGCATTAGAACCATAACTATAACATTTATAAGGTCTAGGCTAGAGACGTGTTCCAGTGTCATAAAACATAGCAGCTGTCATTAACTTGTCTGCGATACATTCTGAGTGTGATACCTCACTCCACGTATGTAAGTATATCGTAGCTCGTCCACGTACTTTCAGGTATATCGGGCGGTGTTACAATACAATAAGTATATAGGGGTGCTCTCACTATGCGGTTTCGCAATAGACATCACTAATATGGACTTGGGCCTCCACGTACCTTCGGGTATATTTGGGAGGAAAACTTTTAGGTGCTATCCATCCATAGTGAACCGAGTCAGCCACCTTGTAAATTGTGATACATAGAACACATCATTCGGGGAGATTTCCTGCCCGTACTTCTTGGTGCACTAGGAGGTATTCTGCAGTTCACAGTTTCTTGGTAAACCCTTTTTCCTAGCATTACCCTTTTATTTTGTTTATTTGTTTTTGGTTAAAATTAATTAGTAATCGTGGAAGAACAAAATCCTTTCCCCCGTCGTTCATGTAGATTAGCTTTAAAACCACCTTTACCACCAGAAGTTACTTCTAGTAGGCAAAGGCGATCACGATTTTCCGAATCAAGTACAATTCGTACCTCTGGTGAAATATAATTTTCCCATAAACCAAAGCTAGCTAAATTTTTTTCTACACATCCCGGTTCAACTGCGGTTGTCGAAACAGAGTCTTCACAACTACCTGTGGTCACGATCCATCCAATCAGTGAGACCATACCTCCTGGACCTGATTTTGTTCAACCACAAATTGATCTAGATCCTGTCTCTTCTTTGCCAGAACATTTGAATCCTGAAATCGAACAACTGGAAGTTGTTCCTACCTTGGTCATCCCACAAAGTTTTGTAGCAATTGAAACTTCCATATCACACAGTCAACCACCTGAAATATACTTTGGGCCTAACGGTGAAATTCTTCCACTTTGTTTAATTGCGATTGAAGAAATCCCACAAGACACTACACCTTTAACTCCAACCCATTTCGGGGAAGACCTTTACCTGTACGAGTCATTTTCTCAATTGACACACTCTAATTTTGTTGCTCTTCCTCCTTTTCAAATTCTCATCGATTAAAAAGGGTATACATTTGGTCAAACAACCATGTCTAAACCAACATCTTCAATTGGGCCTACTGTTCCAATTATGTCATCTCCTGCCCTCGCTACTCCGTCGATGTTTACCACTTCACCAGAGTCATATTTTCATGGAGGCCCTATGGTCCCATCAGGTTACAAATAATTATCTGGAATTTTCTCTGGTGCATCTTCAAATCCATGGACTTTACCAATGTCATCATCCGATATTTTAACTGGTAATCCTATCGTAAGTACTGAACTACTTGATTCATTATCCACATCATTAGGGCAATATCAAGTCGATCCTTCTGGGTCTATTCCTTCAAGTACCATATCTACTGGACTCCCAACATTTGGAGAGCAATATTTTCCGTCTTATTATCCTCCTCATGTTGGGGGGCAACCTTTAGTCACCCAATATGACAGTACTCCGTCACTTTTTGGTCAATCTAATGTTGAAACGAATGTTTGTCAATGGTAGCCCACTCTGCCTATCCAACCACAAATAGTTGTACACTCGTATCAACCGGTTCAACCTGTTACACCCACTTCATTACCACTTGTTAATAAATATATACCCTTGTTACAGAATCAAAATGTTGTACATCATCAACCTTATCAAGTGGGTCCTTCAACTCAATATCATCAAATTTTGGGTCCACAGAATCCAAATCCTTTGATTAATTTACAACAACCTGTATCAAGAATTATTTATTCACAAGCTGGTCTACCATTTTATGGGATGTCACAACCGCAATCGAGTTATACATATCAACCAAATCCAAGTCATGTTAATTTGGGTTATAGAATTAGTGGACACACCCCTTGGTAGCCACATGCGCAAATGCGTCAAACCTCTTTTCAACAAGTATCATATCCAGGTTTTGGTCAACAGAATCCTCAAGCATTTGCTATCCAAAACAACCCCTATTTGGGTTACTAGCAATAGATTCCTTATGCTGGTGCTCAAAGGCCTATTGCTCAAGCAATTCCATCTTACCCTGGCTTTGCTCAACCTGACCTTAATAGACAGTTGCCCTTTGTTGCAACTTTAGAGTTACCGGATTTAAATCGGTTAACCAATGATCCAATCAACTATGCTTCTTGGTGGCCGATGATACCTCAAAAATTACCCTCAGATATTCCTAAGTTCAATGGAAACCCCGGAGAAGATCTGTTGACTCATGTTATGACTTATCATTTATGGTGTTCATCAAATTCCCTAAATAATGATTTTGTTTGACTACGTCCTTTCTAGCGTACGCTCACAGGTCTGGCTGCAAAATGGTACATTGAATTACCTAGAGCTTCTTTTGATAATTTCACAGCCCTAGCTACTATCTTTTTGACTCATTTCCAATTAACCATCATATATGAAACTGGAATGAAAATCTTGACTAATTTCAAACAGAATAATGCTACTCACATTTCTGATCATATTCATGAGTGGCATCGTCGTCGACGAATGGTTAAGAAATTTGTTCCGGATCAACTCCTTGCTGAATGGTTCATTAAGTCCCTGTTATCATCTATAACTGAGGATGTGGCTAAGGGTAGCGTCATCGCAGAAGAGCAAGTTATCACTCATGCACAATATTTAGACTTGATTTACACTCCGTTTGGCATGCTCTATGAGAAAATCCCTAATGCGCCGAGATCTAATTTCAATGTTCCTCCTCAATTAAAGGACTCTCATGTTGGAGATGGCTTGATAGGCACTGCAAACACACACACTCTAATGCATCTAATCCTTCTCCTACTTCCGAAATTAATGCCGTGTAATTTTACAAAGGCAAAGGTGACAAGCAAACAGGAAGTAAGAAAAATGGGAAATCAAAGAAAAAGAAAACTTCTAACCCACAAGAAAGATCATCTGATCAACCATCTGGATCTCAGAAACCTCGTTATCCATGCATAATCTGTAATGAGGAACACTTTGTTAGGGATTTTCCTCACTGCGCTGAAGTCTCAAAAATCATCAAGACTTCTAATGCGTCAGCTATGTTGACAGACCCATTTCCAAATCCGGACACAAACATGGTTGCTACGGATCTAGCTCCTAGTTCCAAAGTGTTAATGTTATCTGTCACAAAAACTTCAATAGATATTTTGGTGTCGACGCGAAATAAAGATTATGGTAGTCCAACCATTGATCAACCTACTACCTTGACAATGAACCCATCTACAGAATCAGTACCGCCTACTGCTATTCCTAAATTGGCAATCAAGCCACCAAAGGGAGTAATTCATAAATCACATATAATCCTCGAGCAAGAGCTCCAAAAAATTATAGTTGAAGATTTGGCTCAATCCCCTTCAGCTATGTCTGCTCTTGAGGTATTACAAAATTGTCCCTCCCAAAAATAGGCTTTATTGTCGGCTATTGGTGGAATTGATCCGACTGATTCTAATCTTATCGTCTTTAATCATACGGGCTATGTGCCGCAATTACTAGCGGAATTGGCATTCTACATACAGGTAAATGTTCTCAATCACCTTGTTCATCACACTATTATTGATGAGGGAGAATCTACATGCATTATGTCTCTAAATTGTTGGAAGTCACTTGGTTCGCCGCGCTTATCACAATCATCAGCGACGTTGAAGGCATTCAATGGATGTACATATAAAATTTGTGGTATTATTAATAACCTGCATGTTGAACTAGGGGGAAAAATAGTGAATATTGATGTTGAGGTTGTTGACGGACCCCTTGACTTTAATATTTTACTTGGAAGGCCATGGGTATATGTGATGACTACTATTGTTTCTACATATTTTAGAATTATTTCCTTTCCACATAAAGGTACAATTACAATCATTCATCAACTATCCTTCTTTGCCTCTGCTTCACAGGTAACTAGAAGAGTTCCATTCGTTCACATACCCAAACTAGAACTTTAGAACATTGGTGTAGGACTCTTAAAGGATTCCACTCTCATGGGAACCTTTGCATTACCGCCGCCAATGACGTCGACAAAAATTGCAAGTATAGAGACCTGCTACATGATCTCTTCCACTCTATCTAGCTTAAGGAAGAGTACGGGTGATTCTGATATCTCTACGTTGGATGAATTTATACCGTCCAGCCCTATTGAGCTGGCATATCAATCAATCTATCCAGCTTGGGTAGAAAATCCGAAATCAGTGTCACCGAATGTATGGGTTGATCGTTCATTAGATTTTGATACCCCATTTGATCCATTTTCCTCAACGTTCTTGAAAGATGAGAATATTTTGGAAGCTATGATGTCAGAAGGAGAACCATGGGAAGATTATCATCATCATTCCCATCTTCCTAATTATGAATAAAATAATCTTATTGAATTATATCACCCATCCATCAAAAATTATTTTCGAATTCTTTTCCCATTAATGAAATCTATTTCGATCGAAATCTTTCAAATATCGAAGAAACGATTTCTATCGATATTTCGACCAAACCTAGCATTGTAGAGAATATTCATGTCGGTGTATCTTGTTCTCCATCAAAACTCGAATCATATCGCTCTCTTTTTCGTGAATTTCGTGATGTATTTTCTTGGTCTTACGAGGAAATGCCAGGCATAGATACTAGTATAGTTGACCACACTATTAATATGTATACTTCTGTCAAATCGATGCGTCAACGACTTCGTCTTGTTCATCCAAAGAAATCTGCTGCCATCAAACCAGAAGTTGAAAAATTTTTGCGTGCTGGTTTCATTTACTCTGTTCCGTTAACTGAGTGGTTTTCCAATATCGTTCTTGGCATGAAAAAACAAGGAACAATTAGAGTGTGTATCGATTATTGGGATGTTAATCATGCTTGTCCAAAAGACAACTATCCTACTCCCTTTATTGACCAGATTATTGACGATTGTGCTAGATGTGAAATATTTTCGTTCATCAATGGATTTTTTGGCTACAATCAAATCAATATCCGCCCAGATGATCAACATAAGACAACATTCATTTGTCCCTGGGGCACATTTGCTTATAGGAAACTTTCGTTTGGTTTAAAGAACGTTGGGGAAAATTTTCAGAGAGCAATGGATTATGCTTTCAATGACATCAAGCACATTGTTAAACCATATCTAGATGATTTACCAGTGCATTCACGAAATCAGACTGATCACCCGATGCATTTGAGAGCCATTTTCTTACGCTGCTGACACTACAAAATATGCCTCAATCCACATAAATGTGTGTTTTGTGTTGGTTCTAGTCATTTTCTTGGATTCGTAGTCTCAAAAGAAGGTATTCGAATCGACCCTTTGAAGGTTCAGGCCATTCTTGATTTTCCTGTGCCATCAAACTTACTTCAGATACAAAAACTTCAAGGAAAGGCTAACTTCCTATGAAGGTTCATTCCAAATTATGCCAAAATGGCTAAAGGATTTACTCGACTATTGAAAAAGGGGGTTCCCTTCCATTGGGACCAAGTTACACAAGCTTCTTTTGATGTTTTCAAGGACACTCTTGTCTGAGCGTCATTAATGTATCCTCCTAATTATCAAAACGATTATTTCCTATATATCGCCGTGGCTGAAATGACCATTGCTATGGTATTGGTCCAAGTAGAAGATAGAATTGAACATCCAATCTATTATTTGAGTCGTAATCTCAATGATATGGAAGTTAAGTACTCATACGTAGAAAATCTTGCCTTGGCAGCTGTTCAAGCTGTCCAAAGATTTCGCCATTATATCCTGCTTCGAAAAACAACAATAGTTTCGGATTGCAACCCCATGAATTACATCTTATCATGTCAATTGTTGGGGGGAAAATATTCAAAATGGATTGTCATTTTTCAAGAATTTGATTTGGAATTTATCAAATCAAAGTCAAAGAAGTCTTTAGTTTTGGATGAGCTTCTTTGTGACCTTCCCTCTAATAGTACTGAAACTACGTCGGAACCATAAATTTTAGACGAGTCTTTGTTTCTAATCGGATAATCTGATCCTTGGTATGGATATTTCATCATTTATCTCCAAACCCAAAATTTTTGACCTAATACCTCTCGCTCTGAACAACGACGCATTCGATGCCAAGCCAAAGATTATCTGACCGTCGGTGATACACTTTATCGTCGTGGTGTCGATAACATTTTAAGGAGGTGCCTCACTCATGAGGAGGCTGAAAAAGTGTTAAATGATTGTCATGCTTGGGCTTGTGGTAGAAACTTATATGGATATGCTACCGTGCAGAAGATACTCTACGCTGGTTAGTTTTGGCCTACTATTTTTCGAGATTGCATCCTCGCGGTCAGAAGTTCTCATGAATGCCAGATTTTTTATCGTAAAATCCACAAACCACCAGTGCCAATGCATCCTGTTGTCTCTACTGGACCATTTACGAAATGGAGTATTGACTTCATGACCTGTAACCCTCCTTCGTCCGGGGGGCATGGTTATATTATTGTCACAGTAGACTATTTTACCAAATGGGCTGAAGCGATGCCTACATTCAACAACACAAGACACACAGTTGCATTGTTTTTATTTAACCACATTATTGCACGGTTTGGGGTCCCACAGTCTATAGTTATAGATCATGGGAAGAATTTTCGCAACCACATGATGTCTAAATTGACTGCCAATTTAGGATTGTCACATGATAATTCTACTCCTTATTATCCACAATCAAATGGACAAGTTGAGACTATTAACAAAATTCTTAAACGAATGCTTCAATGAATGATAGGAGTTCGTAAAAGAAACTGGCATTTGATACTGCACTCTTCCTTGTGGGCATATCGAACTTCGGTGAGAAACGCAACCGGATTTAATCCCTTTCAATTGGTGTATGGTCTGGAATCTATCTTACCAATCCAATGCAAAATATCATCATTAAAACTTGCAATAGACATGTTACCTGACACCTCAGAAGAAGAAGTGTGTCTCCTTAACCTCATCCATCTTGATGAAACGCATCGTGAAGCCCAATTGGACAACAAAGCACATAAGAGACGTATAAAGGCGCAATACGGCAAAAATGTCTAGCCTCGCATTTTCTTAGAGGGCGACTTGGTCCTTCTCTATGATCAAGAAGCTGATGTAATAGGTACAGGGAAATTTGAGCCGTTATGGCATGGCCCCTATATTGTCAAAAGATTTCTTGCTAAGGGTGCCTATGAGTTAGTTGATTACGATGGAATTCCATTGTCGTAGCCTAGAAATGGGTTGTATTTGAAATATTACTATGCTTAATCATGAGCATGGTATTCTTTTGTATTATAATGTATATATGCTGTTGATTTGCATTCACTATATTAATTTGTTTTTAGAGTTTTCTTGACATTAGTAATCCGCTTTACATTTCATCGCAGATGTCTAAATATTTGGAACCATTTTTTGGATATGCTGATGGTGCTAGTCGTAGTATGCATAATCTATCGTCTGCAGCGTGGGCCATTTTCACTCTGAACAATGAGTTAGTGAGTTTTCAAGGGATTTGTATTGGTAGATCGACGAAAAATATTGCTGAGTATAGTGCGTTGATCAAAATTCTCTCTGATGCCATTTCATTTGGTATTAACCACATAATCATAAGGTTAGACTCACAACTTGTGGTATTAAAACTTACTAGTGTTTATACTGTTAGAAATCCAACACTTCTTAGATTTTTCCTAAGAGTTCGACTTTTGGAAAGAAATTTTGATTTTATTCAATATCAACACATTTCTAGAAATTTCAACACATTGATTGATTCATTAGCTAATCAAGTTTTAGACAGACATTTGCAACACATGTAAAGAAAACATTCACATCATTGAATAGGATTGTGCATTCAACATAGGAAAAACTCTGAAATCATATAGATATATAGTTATAGGTTTTCACAAAATTTGTGCCCAAGACACATTGATCATCTGACCTCAAAATGTATGAAAAATGTCATAAGTAAACTAGTGGTGCTCGTGGTAACATGCTATAGATCTAGCTATCCTATGAAGTAACTACATCCAATGGTTAGGAACCCCAATAGTGTGTCGCTGCAATCGTATAGGAAGCTCTTTGATCCAGAAATCCAAAATCCCAAAGGTAAAGCATTCTATGTGCTGCTGAAGCTCAGTCAAAGTCTCAACTAGATCAAGATCCTGAAGGACTGCTCTCCCGACAGCCCTCTCTGCTGGCACATCTACTTCGCGCTCCAGTTCCACTACGGGTTGAATGTGACCAACATCTACATTACATCAAAAATTTAGTTTAGTCTTGGAAAGAAATCAAAACACAAAAGCATTGTATAAACCTTAGGAAAATAAAAAAAAACATGGTCAAAACATTCTTACCTATTGCACCCCACTGAGAGCCTTCTGGTAGTGCTAAATCTAGATCACCTCGAAAATCAACGCCTGCTTATGCATGCTCATCGATGGCGAAAATCTGTCACTGGAACCAAGCAAATAATGTAGTAGAGAGCACATTAGTCAATTGGCCAGCATGCTGACCCATGAGTTCTACCCATCTCTACATCTGAGGATCTCTAGGATTAGCTATATCCAGTGTCACATGATGTGGCTGCATCAGTGGAACCCGTTCCAAGATGAAGGATATAAGGATAGAACCATAACTGAAATTATTCTTCCTTCCTCCCTTTTCTTTATTCAGTTGTTCCTTTATCTGAGATAGAACAACTTCAGACCAGTAGAAGACTGTTGGCTCCATACACTCTAGCACATACTGCATATATGATCTGTTCGCTACATGTAGTGTAACGGTGCCGGCAAGTTTAGCGATTGTGAAAAGGATAGTTTTCAAAGGAAAATATCTGACATCTCGGATGTTTATTTTTCCATCTTTGCTAGGTTCTGCCCCTGGATAACAATACTGCAGAATATAATCCCTCATTGTCTCTCCTCCAACGGTAGACCCTAAGAGTGAAATGGGAAAACCTCTCCTCGAAAAACCTGTGAGAAAATACACATCCTCAACTGTTATAGGAACCACTTGGTTCTTAATATCAAATGCCTCTATCGCCGGATCCCATGCTCGAAATAAGAAATCCAAGAGTTCTATTTTTTGTCTCATCCCAAACAATTTGAAGTACTTAAGCAGTCCACAATCTCTTAGGGCTCTTACAGTACTCGGATCATTCAAGGAAATCATATCCTGTTCTTCATGTTCTCTTTCCCTCCATGTAATCTTCATTATAATCTGATGGAAACATGAAACATAACCATAAGATCCATTAGATTCCATTTATTGCAAAAAACTAGGTCAATTTTGGGCATTTAATTATTTTCAAGTTAAATTTATTGCTAAGACTATATTTTATTATGTTTTTATCATGAAACGAGTATTTTTAATCCATTTGATGTTGTTCTGAACAGGAAATACAACTGATGAACATATTAGTCGTGTAGATTTATTTCAAAGAATGACTTGACCACAAAGCATACTTTTTCTCATTTTTTTCGAGCTTTGTTAAAAATGAAAAAGGATTTGAAGTGCACTTTTATCTCTTTTTCAAACTTCTATAACAGTGAAAAAGGAACCCCTAGAGTTTTCTTTCAACTCATTTCAGACTTTGATAATGTGAAAAGATTGCCGAGCACTTGTCTTTTTGAGCTCGTAAAAGTAAATGAATTGATATCCACTCAGTATAAGTTTAACCATTTTCCGGACTGAGATAGATTATTTACGAAAAAGGAATACCTTGGTTAAACATGACCAAAGAGGTTCTCTCAGATATTATTTTACACTTTTTCAGGTCTGAGTGACAAATTTACAAAAAATTACTTATGGAGTTTTCTTTCGTCCTCTTTTTAAAAATCTCTAAATATGAAAAAGGATTGGGCTATCATTGTCGTTAAGCTCGTTAAAACATAAAATAGTGACGCGCTTGTTGATCATGGAAAGAATCTAGTTTCATTCATCGTTAGACTCGTTAAATTATTAAATATCGATACTTTATTCGCTCTAAGGGTTGAATTATAGATCAAGAAAATGTTATCCTCCTTAGGCTTGTTAAAAAATAAAGAGGTACTGGTCGACAAATGATCGGGGAAAATTTGGGAAAAGTGAGAAAAAATTCTTTATGGTAGCAAGTCGCTCTTGAACATGACACTTCCTTCACTCCATGTCCATGACTATTTGGGTTGGGTAATCATCTTGATGGTTCACTCACACCTATGGTTCATCATACCTTCACTTCGGTTTTGGGTCAATGCTGCCAACTCATCACAGTGTTGCCGATATGTTCAAGAGAAGTCATCCAGTGAATAAACTCATCCTTTTGCAATACTTGTAAACCTTTATTCTCATGACCGTCATCCCTAAAAATTGCTATATCAAGTCATACCCTTGTCTCTGAAATCAGTAACTCTCGTTTCGCAATAAGGTGAATTCCTGTCGAAAACAAATCAATATCCAGGAAGTTAACTTAGAAACATCAGATTCCAGTACCATGAGGTTTGTTATAGCATCGACAAGATCCTCGCTTCCAAACTTTTGACAGAAAGATTTTGTTTGGCGTTCGACATCAAATCATCTATTCACGCCTTATGAAATGTACTGCAGAACCTTGAGGGCCATTTTCATTAATGGTGGTTCTCTCGTGTTTGTTAATAGCTCACATCATTGGCTGGTAATAAAATGATGTCTTTCCATGTTTGATGACAAATCATATATTCACAAGGCTAGACTTGTACCTGAATGATCGAGTGAATGAGATAAGAAGACCCTGGATCTAGTTTCAACCATCCGGGCTGCGATTTCAGGACTGTTGTACACATCATATGTATGGTGACCTTACATATAGATTGTCATTTGAACATGGGCCTATATCTGTAGGCATGTCTGCATTGGGCAACATTCCAATGTCCACAACTTTCTGAATTATGTACATGTTATTAGATTGTTTATGTGTTGAACATGGGAATGCCTACCCTTAGCAATTATGATCAAAGATGATATATCATGATGTAATGTATTGTAAGATTGATGCAGGTGACCACTCTACTTCATCTCCAGCCCATCATAGTGTAAAGCATCTCAATCAAATGTTTTTATTATTTTGACCTCATGCTTTAGGGGGAAATTGTTATAGGTCAATTTGGGCATCATTCCCAATGACCTGGTTAACTAGGCATCATCTCCAGGACCAATGACTAAGGGTCTATCATTCCCTATCATTTCAAGTTGCTAAATTCCCTAAGGCAAGAACAAGACAAATAAAACATGACTTTCATCAAGCAAAGGTTTCCAAGGTTTGAAGTTTATTATATAGCATGTGGGAGCTCAACAACGCTGCCTCTAAGGGGGCTAAGTGCATTGCATATGAAGGTAGCCCCATGCAAGGCTACTCTGCAAAGCACTTCCCAACATCTATGGGTGCGTTGGTCACATTGGGAGTGAAATTCTCATTGTTCTGGAATCTCCACTTGGCCAGTGCCTTCTAGAAGAGTTCACATGTGTCAAGCTTCTAATCCAAGTGTCCATTTGACATCTACATGACTGGGAACATGTCTTGCCTATTATTGGAAAGTCATTCATTGCAAAAATACCTTTAGTTCATCTATAAATTGAGCACAGATCTGAGTGTTTAAAAAGGAAGAATTTGAGTAGAGAAATGATGGAGGATTTTCAATAGAGAGTTAGATTTGTGTAACAGCTGCTGGAGAGATTTATACTGTGATGGGGCTGAGGATCATTGCTGGAAGGGTCACTTCAAATTAGTAATTTGCATGTAACCTCTCCTTCTATCATCAATAAAGAATACCGCTTACTTGTCCATATATGCATCTGTATTGGCTTTGATTTTCCATATTACAAGATCTTAGTTGATGTATATTGTTTATGCTTTACTGATTTAGCTAACTAACTTGAATAGACATCTATATTATTGCTATCTTCTGCTATTTTAGTGTTCTTTATTGCAGGAAGCATTTTTCCTACAAATCGCTTGAATTTTAAGCTACAACAGAAGCGACAAAAGGAGCCATTTAGAAGCGCTTGGATCACAAGTAAGCCTCTAATCCTTTCTGTGTGTCTGTTATGAGTTAGGAAATGTAGTTGTATATTATTTAATGTGTTGTTCTAGATTGTCATCTATCTAGGGAAGCGTGTTTTATCCATAATTCAAAATTCTAGCCCAACAACTGCGGTACTTGAGAACTAGATGTTTTTCCAAATATTTGATACCAAACTTTGTGCACAATGTATGGAAAATATTCATCGGATCATGTGCATCTTGTTTCGTTTGCTGCTGCAACGTCATCCATTGTATGTACTTGTCCTCATTGCTCCCCATGGGGTAATACTATTCCTTGATTGCATCTTAGAAAGAATTCCAAGTGGATGTGACTGAAAATAGTGAGGGTTCTCTCTCATCCCTCTGTTCATAGTAGATTTTCCACCAGTCCTTGACATGGGGGCGACTTTAAGTAGTGAAAAATTAATATTTTCCCAATTGGAAAAATCATGAACCAAAAAATATCCTTCCAACAAATTTAACCATATATCTACGACATCTACATCTATCTAGCATTAAAATATGGGAATGTCAAAGTTGAATTGTACCTTAAAGGGAGTGGCACCTCCAAAGTGGCTGCTAGATGAAGATGTGTCACCTATGGGTAGGCGCCAAAGGATCTAGGAAAGTCATCCATCATCGCATTCCTCTGCCGCTTGAGGGCTTCCTCGAGCAATATTTTGAAAGGATCTCCTGCTACCTCATATTTCTTTTCTTCCACCATGGGAGGCCATCAGGGCTTGTGAGGGTGGTCTCGCAAAGGTTAAATCAGTTTGATCCCTAACTCTTTATATCCTAACCTCGTTGGGGACATGCAAAGAAAAATAGAGAAATATCAGACTAATCTGATATCACCAATCCATATTTATGTAGGAACACAATAGAATACAGATATAAACATAAACACATTTATTCAACATAAAAAAATATTCATTTCATTATTATCAAAGAACTAAAAAATGCTTACAAGAAGAATGGAAATAAACTATCTCAGGCGATGGTAGCTTATCTCTGAGAAGAAATGTGGTAGATACATGCCTTTGAACTATGTTACAAGGAAGCTCAAGGGCCCTTTTATTATTGAACAACAAGGGAAAGCCATAAACAACTAAAACCCTGACCCTAGGTAATGGTATGCTAAGAGTTTGTGGTCCTCATTGGGGTTAGTTTGGGAGCCAATTTCTTCGGGTTGTAACTTGGTCATATGATCTTCGTTTGGCACGTACGATACCTCATTGGAAATATAGACTCAGATTAATACAAGATTCGTTGTAGTTGTAAACTTGTATTGGACCTCAAAAAAATGTCGTTTAGGGGGTAAAAACAACTCTGAAAGTTTAGGACTCGAAAAACTGCTAAAAATAGTAAATGTTGATATAATCAAGGAAACATATGAAACCAATTGGGTGTCTAAGTGGAATAGGTGGGTGGTCATAGTCATCATAACAGACATGGGACATTCCTATACATATTAATGACTCATACACAACTATAATATGCCCAAGAAGGGTCCTTCATGCATGACATAGACTGAAATTGACTTTTATGACTAGATGACATATTCTAAAGGCTCACAATGGGAATCATTACTAAAATAAAATTCCTTTCTCATGAAACCCATGAGACAAGCATAATAATAATTTTATTTTTCTTATTTTCATAAATTACATAAAATCACAATTACACATGAGATTACGGAGACCGAATCTAGTTACACTTTTCCTACAGTTAACTAGGGAGGTATTCATAATGGTACTTGGTCATTCTCAATATGTAGTATTTTTCATAAGAAGAATTAGATTGGTAACCCATTTATATAACATTATATAAACCAAATTTTTCACATAGCAAGGCCTTGACTAAAACCTCTATCTCTCCACGAGATCTGAGCATAATGCTGGCGAGATCAATGATGTCATATGCACATGATGTTTACTTAATGATATTTCATTCTACTACATGTGCATCAGTGGTGGAAGACATCCATATATATTCCCTTGGAAGCCCTACATAAACCCATCCAGATATAAAAATAAAGGAATGAACATTAATTTTTTTTTTACCTTTGTGACGGTTTTTACTCATGACATTTCTAGTTTGCATAAGCATCTTGCATACATATCGACACATATCCCAAAGATATATATCATCAAGGGTTTCTTTTCCTTTCATACTTCATCAGATTCTTCATATCTTCCATGGAGATATCCTAGTAAAATCTTCTTGGTTTTTCAGATGTTAATTTCCTTTACGATGTTTGTGTATTCCATGATCTCTTCCTTCCTTTCTTCGCACATTACATTCCCAGGAGCTTCCAATCAGTGTTCCTCAATTGTAACCAACTGCCTCATACTTCATATGATGTCATTTTATGTTGATTTCATCTAGTGAATATGTGATCCATGCATTCCTACATTCCTTTGAGGGAGGAGATCCTTAATTTTGATCATGTTCTAAAGATAGAGCATTTATCCATGTTACCTACAACTATATGACATGACTTACACAATATCAATGTAAGAATACATACCTCATTTTTCCTTTGGGTCATTTAAACTTCCTAAAACAAATTCCTTGATTGAAAGAGCTTTAATCCATTGAACTGCTTCATTTTTATGTCATCGTACCATTATCCCATGAATTACACAAGTTTGAAATTTTTGATGCAACACTTGCTTCTCCTCATGATCGGTGAACCTTTCAATGAAGATCCCATAAGATATTATTGAGGATCTAAAGTATCCCCATCAACATATGTTTCCTTCTGACAGATGTATGATGAACCTTATACTAGATGACCTTTCCACTTGTTTTCTCAATGAGATTCCCAAGAGCAATATCCTTGACATCCATAGATTCTAACCATATTTCATGCTTCTCTATGATGATGTCCTGAGCTCTTGATCCTAATGCTTCTATGATGCCTTGATGCATCCAATTTAGTGAATCATGATAGCCATATCTTACAACCAAAGACTTAGGAATTTGAAAAGAACAAAGTTGAGGAAGACTGTCTCAGTCATATTAGAGATCTCTTACTTCCTCTATATTGGACTTCTTATTTTCAACTTTCTTCACTTCTTCGGTGATATTAGATTCTTCTATTCTTCTTTTGTTATTGTCCTTATTTATCTTAGGACAATATCTTTTTTAGTGTCCATATTATTGACACCCATAGCATTGGATTTTAACCATGTTATTTTCCTTTTTATGAGGACTAAACTTTACAAATTGTCCCTTTCTTTTGTCATTGCAACATAAGCTTGATTTTTCTCTCTTCCTCCCACATCATATTTGGCCTTTAGGCTAGATTCTTCAATATTGCATAGTGACCATAGATCCTAGAATGGAGTACTTTATTTCTTCCCATAAATACTTGAAGAAAGTTACCCTACTCCTCCGATAGTGCATTTAATACCACTATAGTCATTTCCCTATCATACATGACTTCTCCAAATTATTGTAGTTGATATCGGATCTCAGATATCCTCATAAATTATGAGGCTATTCCATCTTATTTAGACATATTCAACTCGTAGAGTTATTTCCTTAATGATATGACTTCTCCAACAGTGCTTACGAAATACAACTCTACTAGTTTGTCATAGATTTCTTTTGAAGTTTTGAGTTTAGATACATATCGGGCGAGGGGATCCTTGATGGATTCTATCAAAACCCTTTGAGCCCTAACTTCTCCTTTCATATAATTGGCAAGATATTGAGCATCTTCCTCTCTTGGTTTTGTGATAGATCCTTTCACACAATCCATGACCTAATTTTCAATGAGATTTAGATATGTCCTTTTCTTCCATGCAAGATAGTTTGAAGCCCCAACCAATTTGTTGCTCTCCTTGCAAAAAGACATTTTGATAGATTCAGATAAGGTCATATACTTAATTGATAGTGTTATCAATCATAAAAATGAAGCATCAGTTGACAAAGTCCTAGAGATTCATGTGCCAATGGTAGGGTCATATATTTCATTTCTCATTACTTGGTCAAGGGAAATTTTGAATTTTTCTTGTTTAAATCTTACCCTAAGGTCTAAACCCACTCACTTTCAAACTTCCTCATGTCACACCACTCATCATTTTCTGACTGATTTCAATTTTCAAGATTTTTGTACTGAAAATTCCATTTTAGCCAAGAATCCCTACTTTCGTAGTGCATTCAGTGTAAAACAGGAAAAAAACGCTACGAAACTGGCTAATAGTTTCGTAGCAAATGTGAAGCATTTCTCTATTTTCTGGTTTTGAGCAGTCAACTTCAAAGGTGGCTTCTGAGAAACTGAAATGAATTTTGGAAATATGAAAGAGGTTTTTCTTCATAACAGACATAAATACAAAAACCTCTCTCAATTTCTTCAAATTCATTAGGAGGTGGTAGAAATTGATAAATTAAAATTCACTATGAAACTGCTGTTACTAAATTGTCCTATACATGACTATTTAGAAGTCAACTTCAAGTTCAGTTTCTCGCCAAATGAAAACGTGTTTTAGAATTATTAAAGATTTTCGTCTTCATCACAGGCCCAGATACAAAAAACTATCAATTTTCTCAGAGGTGTTATCAGTTGGGAGATACAAGTATTTCATTAAAGCCCTATTTTCAGAAACATAGTTTTCCTGTTTTACACATGTTTTGAAAATGCAGTTTCTGGACAGCAGAAGATGAGTTTCAAAAAAAAAGAAGAGGTTTTTATTCAAGACATAATAGCCAACAAAAAATCCTTCAGTTTCTCAAACTACATCATGGATTAGGAGATATAGGCTCTGTTCCAAGACCTATTTTTCAGGAAAGAAAAGATAAAATCTGCAAGGATGTCTTAAATAATGAAAAAGAAATGCCTCAAGGAAACTAAAATGAAGTTGGTTTATGGTTTGTAGATGATGAATACAGGTTATATTCTAAGTTTTTGAGCAACTATAGTTTTCATTTGACAAATTTATGAAAAAATCTGCATACTCTGCAGTTTCGTAGCGCCTCCAAGCTTAAAAAGCAGAAAAGCGCTACGAAACTGTTGTAGCTGCCTTTTCTGCTTCTTATGATCAGTATTTAAGGTGTTAAAGGCTGAGTTAAGAGCTGAAATTGCTATGAAAGATATGTTGAAGGGTAATTAAAATGATGCAAGAGGAAAGAGTCAAGTTTTTGGAGGACAATGGTTTGTAATGGCAACACTACAAAAAGCGCTATGAAACTATTGTATTTTCGTAGCGCAATACATTAAATCTTTTTGAGAAGTTTTTGAAGTGGTTTTAGATAGCTGGAGGCTAGGAAAGAGTTATGGGACATGTTAAGCCAACTTTCAATAGCCAAGGACCACGAAATGAATATTAAATGTTAGTCAGAATTTTGAAAGAAGGAAAAAGATCCTATGCCTAAAAAACAGGGTACTATTTCCTATTTTTGTGGAGGTAAGCTAAGTGGTCATGAAGAAATGAATGCCATTATCCAAATTCGACCATGTGATGATACACTTGTCAATGATGTAATTTAAAATAGATAAGGTTGTTATAGATAGTAATAAGGAGTTTGAGTCCTTTTTGAAATAGGACTATCAAGTAGGATATGTGTCTTTTTGTAATAAATTTCATGTTTTAAGGTTATGCAAGGTGTCAGTAGACATAAATTCGATGTATATAGCCTAGAGGCAGATCATCTGATGATGTAAGAAGTCTATTAAAGGCCATTGGGTCGAATTTTTCAAGGGTTGGAGATTTTTGGCAAAATTGCAGCTTATTGTAAATTGTCTGTTTCAGCAATACAAAGATTTGTTACTTGACCAACTTGAGATTTGGAAGGAGTTTTTGGTGCTTAATTATTCTATTTGTACCTTTTTTTCATCTCTCTTGAAGTTTTTTTCATTTATATTACTCAGAATTCATCCATGAGATGCTCTGACTTCCTTTATGAGTGAATTGACTGTGTAGTTTCAGGTTTCATGTGTGTATGTCCTACTACTAAAAACTCTGACTTGCCTCAACTTCCATGTCAAGTGAAATCACTGAATCACTGAAAGTGTTGATTCCATAAGCCCAATGTCTACATGCTGATATTATTTTCAATCTAAAGGTTGGAAATTTTTATCTTAGCAGACTATTTTATTGTAAAGCTTTTGGAGTTTCTGATGTATACAGTAACAATACCACTTTTCTTCACCTGAGATTCTTGTGATATTTCAATGAGTTTATGTCCTATCTTTTTAAATGTTTTTCTTCCAAAGTCTTAATGCTTATTACTCAGAATTCATGATTGTTCATGCTCTGACTTCCTTTAAGTATTAATCTATGGTCAAATGAGTTTTAGGTCCTATCTTTGAAAGGTTTTCTTCAATATCTTAATGCTTATTACTCAGAATTCATGACTGTTCATGCTCTGTCTTCCTTTAAGTATTGAGCTATGGTGAATCTCATTTAATATTTTGATTTCAATACCTTGATGTCTCATTACTCAGAATTAGTGTGTCACATGCTCTGACTTAATTTGAACTGTCAAGTTATTGGGATTTTCTTGAATGTGTTATTTATTTCATTGAAGTATATACAAGCCTTAGCTTCCACAAGGAAAGCCTTTGTTATTGAGAGCCCTATCACTGACTCCATAGCCCAATGGTAGCAAGCATTAATATTTACAACCTGAACCAAAATAATAATAATAGAGTTAGCCATCTATCTTATATTATTAACCAATATCATAAGTTCCTTTGAGAGAGCCCTCTCAGACTGAAGAGGCTAAGATTCAGTTAGAAGTGATTTGAAATAGTTACACTAAAGTTGTCTGATCAACATCCAATCATGTACGATTTTGGTGATAACATTTTGGTGCGTCTATCGAGAGTCTGAAGATATACATCTCCCAAAAATGATGAAGCTGAACTCTTGAAGGTAGCAGGAGCTCAAAATCTATTTAAGGCTGCAACTACCTTGGCGACTCCATTGTTGAAGAATTCAAAATTCATAGATTCACGGGGATTCCATTGGACATATGAAGCGCTCAGATGTTTCCATTCTTGTTTCAAGGTATGCATGTATAGATTTTTCAGGAATTCATGGTTTCCCAAATCATTTTCCCAAGGATGCATATTTTTTGAGGAATGGTTCAAAATTCAATGGGGAAGATTTGAGTTTGACTTTGAAGCATATATCATATTTCTATGACTTTACTGAGCTTCTTAGAGTCAAACATGAAAATTTTTGCATCATATTGTTCTATGATTCATTTCAAGGAAAATGTAAACAACGGATTGAAAGCTTTCATGTCAGATCTATTAAGTCATTTGCAGATTTTTGGCTTATGTTTTTAGAAGTATGGATAGACAGAACAGAGTTGGTGGCAGACTCTCCTTCAATTCAAGGCTTTAAACAATGGAATGATGATCATATTAATGAGGAAGTAGATGAAATTTTTTCTTTGTCCTTGTTAAACACCATGTTGAAGCACACACATGGTGTATGAGGAAGATAAACACACACACAAGAGACTCAACACACAATGAAGGATAAGCGTGAGGCTTTCTTATTTTTCCATTATACATGATGTACATTTATAGTACAATGGTGTGACTCTTGGTTTCACATTCCAAGGTCACTTGGACTCCATTGTGACTTTTCGCATTCCACACCTACCCATGTAGGATTAGGTGTTCCAACATCCCCCTTAATCCGAAGGGGTATGTGTGAGTCCAAGAAAAGAGTTGTAATACAAATCTGCAAAGTATACATGGCAGCACTTGGGCTGAATCAACTCTCTGAAATGTTGGAAAAAACAGGTGGTTTTAGGATGACCACAAACACTGGAATGCAAAACTTGTTGCAGTTCCCGGAACTCTTCCAAAACTGGCAAGAAGCTGAAAGCTTCTGCTAGAGGAATTGTCCCTCATAAAAAAGGGAGACCTTCAACCTAAAAGAAGGGAGGTCTACTACCTGTGATGGTTTTAGGATTACCAACAACTCTGGAATGCTTTGAAGCATTTCCTAGAACTCAACCAAAGCCGGCAAGAAGCTGAAGGCTTCTGCTAGAAGAAATGTTCCTCATATATGGAAGGGAGACCTTCGACCTAAAAGAAGGGAGGTCTACTACCTGTGATGGTTTTAGGTTATCCACCAACCAAAGATGATGGTTTAAGGTTGTCCACCAACCGAAGGCATGCTCATGGGCATTCGTGTCTCTGGCTACATCTCTGAATCTGGAATGACGAATTGTGGCTCAGGCTCGCTTGAACTACTGGCTACAACTCTGAACATGGAATGAGAGATTGTGGCTCAGGCTTGCTTGATCTGTCGTCGAAGCTTGTACATGACCACCATTTTCCCCCCTGTCAGGGACAAGGTGAGATGATGGCGAAAACTCAATTGCAAGTTTGTTCAATATGCGTGAACAAGTTCTAACATGTGTCGTAAACATCTTCTTGGCTGCTGATGCCCATTGCCAAGAAGCGATCCATCCAAGATGAATCTTGGTTCTTGCAGGAGGCTTGTTTCTGAAGCATCTGTCTGAAGAATGAGTGTGCCGACCACAGTGCTTGCATGGATGAATATCAAAACAGTGATCTTTCATGTGGCCAACTCGATCACAGTGTTGGCATTTCTCAATCTGTTGTGGAAGTGGAACAGGATCTGGAACAGCTGCAGGTGAACTGTCATACAGGAATCTGGCACTCTGAAATATGATGGGCTTGGTGTAGTCTGGAATATGAAAGGACACATCCTTGTCATATCCAAGACCTATTCGGTGGTTGTTGTGGACAAGCTCTTCCCAAGGTCTAATGATGGGCTTGAGAAGTGCAGGCTGAGCTACTGCATCTGCATGTACATCTGCTCTAGTACAAGGAACTAAATGGGAATCAACTGCAACTTTACTGACTTGCTGCTGATGGGAGTCCTTCACAATCTTCTGAACAGAAACAAGTTCAGAATGGTGACTCTTTTGCTGAAGTTCATCTTGTTGGAGTTGAGATTCCAACTGCAAAAACTCAATCTTCTCTTGTGCATTTATCAAACAATTTTGAATGTTACAAAGAGCATTCTTGCTCATTTTTATCATATCATCAACATTGGAATGAATGAGGTTACTCAACAACTCTAATGCCTCATTGATTTTAACCATTTTCAACAACTTAGGCTCAAAAAATGAAAGGGTGTCAGCTTCAACCGAAAATGCACCCGTTTATAATGTGATTCAACAACAAATACAAATGACTCCAAAGAATTTCCAACTATGGAAATGTCAAAGTACAAAATCTGCTCCTCAAATGATGGAGGGAAATAAACAATTTTTCAACAACTCAAGTACTGATTGCAACTATGAAGAAGCAATATCTACTCACAATACAATGTCAATGCAATACAATATCTCTGCAAAAAAGTGCAGCAAAAACAACATGCTAGAGGCCTTTAAGGTAGCGGATTTTTCCTTCAAAGAGCTGTTTTGAAATGATGGCAAACTTGTCTTCTCATGTAAAATTCTTCAGAAAATCACCCTCTTATATATGCCACAAATCATAAAATGTCAAATCTGCAGTATTCAGTCCATTTTTTCTTCATTTTCTGCTGTTCATTTTCTCTCTCTTCCTCTCTTTCTGCTCTTCCTCTCTCTCTCTGCTGTTTTTTTTTTAAATTAATTAATTAAAAAATAAATTAATTAAGAATGGAGGGAATTTAAAAGGGAAAGGGATTAATTTAAAATGGAATTAAAAAAGGATTATAAAATGGGAATGTGGGAACCAATTTAAAAGGGAGGAGATTTATTAAAAGGGGGGAGACTTATATTAAAATAAAATTAAAAAGAAAGGGAAGGGAATTTTATAATGGGGGAAGGGATTAATTAAAGGAGAAGGAATTTTAAAATGGGTGGGAAGTCGTATTATATGGGAGGGAAAGGTATTAAATTAAAATGGGGATTATTAAATTAAATGGGAAAGGGATTATTAAGATGTAGGGTCGTATTGCAGTGTGAGGAGGCCGTGAGGGTATGAGTGTTGAGGTAGAATGGAGTGGGTCGTAAGGAGTAAGGCGTAGGCTTAGGCGTGTAGAGCGTGGAGTTTGGTGAGGTGCATGCCGTGGAGGAGGCATAGCAGAGTTGAAAGGGCGCGTGGGTTTAGAGTATGAGTAGGGCGAGGGGGTAAGGGAGTAGTTTTAGTGTGGATGTGAGGCAGCTGGAGTGATAAGGGTTGACTTGTAGGGAGGTGGGTGAGCGATATGCGTGAGGAGGGTGCGAGTTGCAGGTGGGTAGGGCCAAAAGGCCGTGGGGAAGGTGGCTTGGAACGCAGAGAGGGAGATGGAGTGATAAGGGTCGAGCGTAGTGTAAGCGGGGTTTGGGATTAGTTTAGTGAGAGGCATGGGTTCGCAGGTTGTGAGGGGGCCGGGGTTGCTGTAGTGGGTAGGATAGCGTATGGAGGGGCGTAGAGTGTAAAAAATTGCAGGTCGACTGTAATGTGAGAGGGGAATGGGATAGGAAGGGTCGTAGGGCATGAGCAAAGGAGAGATTGTGGCTAAGGGGAGCGTGTGTTGTAAGGGGAGAGCGATGGGAATGGGGGGGCATTGGGATGAGTAGAGCAGGGCGTAGGGGGAGAGCTTGAATTTTTATTTATTGATTTTTTTAATGCAGTGTGCAGGTTTAAGTGGGGAAGGCTGAAAGGCCAAGAAAAGTTGGGGTTTTATTTTTATTTTTATTTTTTTTCTTTTATAACAGCAGAGTAGAGTAAGAGAGCAGAAATTTCACCAATGTAGCAGGAAAATAATATTTTTCTTTCAGCAGCATAAAAATGCAGTCCAGAAACTCAGAAATTTTTCAATGAAAACTTAGAAATCTTTCCAGTAGCCCAACAACAGGAAAATGCAGAGATAATGAAATTTTCAGCAAAACTCATAATTCTTTTCCATTAAAAACCAAAAACTTTCAGCAGTAAAAACCCAGAAACTTCTTCAGAAACCCAATATAATTAGTATCTAGTAGCTCTTCAAATTGCAGATTTTAATAAGAAGAAATTGCAGAGAAAAATTAGAATGAAAACCTTCAGATGGGATTTGCTGCCTTTCTTTTTCAAAACCAATGTCGGAGTGCTGCCAATTTATGAATGCTTGGATTTTGAATTCTGCTCCTCTTCAAAACCAATTCTGAACCCAACAAAATGTCTGCTGCAAAAACTTCTCTAAATGCTGCAAAAATGTCAAGAATTTTGCAGATATGCACAGGCCATAAACACAAATGGCTCACTCAATTTGGAGCAGGGCCAGCAATCGCCCGCTCTGATACCATTATTAAACGCCATGTTGAAGCACACACATGTTGTATGAGGAAGATAAACACACATACAAGAGACTCAACACACAATGAAGGATAAGCGTGAGGCTTTCTTATTTTTCCATTATACATGATGTACATTTATAATACAATGGTGTGACTCTTGGCTTCACATTCCAAGGTCAATTGGACTCCATTGTGACTTTTCGCATTCCACACCTACCCATGGAGGATTAGGTGTTCCAACAGTCCTTGTCTTCTTATCTAAAATCATTTGAATGCAAGTCAAAAGATAAGATTCAATTTTTGGATGAAGTTGCTAAGAACATTGAGAAAGACATTGAAGTCTTACAAGGTCAAATTCAATCATATAGTCTTCATGATCATGATCATTATTTTCAAAAGCTTTCCATGCCAAAACACAAAGAGAGGGTGTTGCTTCCTTTCTCTTTTAAGATTGAGGAATAATACACTATTTTTGAAAATCAGTTTGAACAATAGTTTGATAGCACACAAATGAAATCTTGTGTTGCCGAGAAAAGCATACACGAGTTGTCCAAAGCTGTAGAATGTCTTGAGAAGCATCAAATAGATCATGTCATCTTTGATCCTATAGCTGCCTACATGGAAGAGTTCTACAGTCCAGATTGTCAATTATATTTTCATTACGAGGACCAGATCTATTTTATGTTGCCTTGGTCATTTTAGTATCATGCTTACTGTTGGTTCAAGTGCAGTCAACAGGTTCAAGTGTCAGATTAGATCAATGATTGGCTTCATTGGAAGTTTCATGTTGCTTGAGTTAAAAATGGAGATTGCAGTTGTTAGGGTAGGTAGGAGTGTGTGAATTAGCTCAAAGTTGACTGAGCATCTTTTCAGTAGGTACAAATTTGGTTCTTTTACAGTGATCATCAAGCTTGAGCCCGAGGTGAAGGCCATAAGATCTTGGTGAAGTTTTCATAAATTTTATAGTTTTTATTTCCAAGAATATGGATAGCAGCACTGGAACTACTGGTTCTTTGGTGTACCACAAGGGCACACCATCCCAAGTGGAGCGACTTTTATCAATCATAAAAATGAAGCATCAATTGAAAAAGTCCTAGAGATTCATGTGTCAATGGTAGGGTCATATATTTCATTTCTCATTACTTGGTCAAGGGAAATTTTGAATTTTTCTTGTTTAAATCTTACTCTAAGGTCTAAACCCACTCACTTTCAAACTCCCTCATGTCACATCACTCATCATTTTCTGACTGATTTCAATTTTCAAGATTTTTATACTAAAAATTCCATTTTAGCCAAGAATCCCTACTTTCGTAGCACATTCAGTGTAAAATAGGCAGAAAACACTATGAAACTGGCTAATAGCTTCATAGCGAATGTGAAACATTTCTCTGTTTTCTAGTTTTGAGCAGTCCACTTCAAAGGCGGTTTCTGAGAAACTGAAAACGAATTTTGGAAATATGAAAGATGTTTTTATTCATAATAGACCTAACTACAAAAAAATCTCTCAGTTTCTTCAAATTCCTTAGGAGGTGGCATAAATTGATAAATTAAAATTCACTACGAAACTGCTGTTACTAAACTGTCTTGTACATGATTGTTTAGCAGTCAACTTCAAGTTCTGTTTCTGGCCAAATGAAATTTTTTTTTGGAATTATGAAAGAGATTTGTCTTCAACATAGCCCCAGATAAAACAACCTCTCTCATTTTTCTCACAGGTGTTATCAATTGGGAGATACAAGGATTTCATTGAAGCCTTATTTTCAGAAGCAAAGTTTTCCTGTTTTACACATGTTTTGAAAATGTAGTTTCTGGAAAGCAGGAGATGAGTTAAAAAAAAAAAAAAAAAAATTTATTTAAGACATAATGCCCTACAAAAACCTCCTTAAGTTTCTCAAAATACATAATGGATTAGGAGATATAGGCTCTGTTCCAAGACCTATTTTTTCAGGAAAAAACAGGAAAAACCTGCAAGGATGTCTTAAATAATGAAGAAGAAATGCCTCAAGTAAAATAAATTGAAGTTGGATAATGGTTTGTATGGCTTGTAGATGATGAAAACAGGTTATATTCTAAGTTTTTGAGCAACTAAAATTTTCATTTGACAAATTTATGAAAAAATCTGCATACTCAGCAGTTTCGTAGCGCCTCCAAGCTTAAAAAGCAGAAAAACGCTACAAAACTGCTGTAGCTGCCTTTTTTGCTTCTTTTGATCAATATTTAAGGTGATAAAGGCTGATTTAAGAGCTGAAATTACTATGAAAGATGTGTTGAAGGGTTATTAAAATGATGCAAGAGGAAAGAGTCAAGTTTTTGGAGGACAAAGGCTTGTAATGGCAACGCTACAGAAAGTGCTACGAAACTGCTATATGTTTCGTAGCGCAATACATTACATCCTTTTGAAAAGTTTTTGAAGCTGTTTTAGATATTTGGAGGCTAGAAATAGTCATGGGACATTTTATGCCAACTTTCAACAACCAAGGAGCACAAAATGAATATTAAATGATAGTCAGAATGTTCAAAGAAGGAAAAAGATCCTATGCCTAAAAAACAGGGTACTATTTCCTATTTTTGTGGAGGTCAGCTAAGTGGTCATGAAGAACTGAATGCCATTATCCAAATTCAACCATGTGATGATACAATTGTCAATGATGTAATTTAAAATAGATAAGGTTGTTATAGATAGTAATAAGGAGTTTGAGTCCTTTTTGAAATAGGACTGTCAAGTAGGATAGGTGTCTTTTTGTAATAAATTTCATGTTTTATGGTTATGCAAGGTGTTAGTAGACATAAATTCGATGTATCTAGCCTAGAGGCAGATCATCTGATGATGTAAGAAGTCTATTAAAGGCCATTGGGTCGAATTTGTCAAGGGTTGGAAATTTTTGGCAAAATTGCAGCTTATTGTAAATTGACTGTTTCAGCAATACATATATGTGTTACTTGACCAACTTGAGATTCTGAAGGAGTTTTTGGTGCTTAATTATTCTATTTGTACCTTTTATGAATCTCTCTTGCAGTGGGTTTCATTTATATTACTCAGAATTCATCCATGAGATGCTCTGACTTCCTTTATGAGTGAATTGACTATGTATTTTCAGGTTTCATGTGTGTATGTCCTACTACTAAAAAATCTGACCTACCTCAACTTCCATGTCAAGTGAACTCACTGAATCACTAAAAGTGTTGATTCCATAAGCCCAATGTCTACATGCTGATTTTATTTTCAATCTATAGGTTGGAAAATTTTATCTCAGCATACTATTTTATTGTAAATATTTTGGATTTTCTGATATATACAATAACAATACCACTTTTCTTCACCTGAGATTCTTGTGATATTTCAATGAGTTTATGTCCTATCTTTTAAAATGTTTTTCTTCCAAAGTATTAATGATTATTACTCAGAATTCATGATTGTTCATGCTCTGACTTCCTTTAAGTATTAAGCTATGGTCAAATGAGTTTTAGGTCCTATCTTTGAAAGGTTTTCTTCAATATATTAATGCTTATTACTCAGAATTCATGACTGTTCATGCTCTGACTTCCTTTAAGTATTGAGCTATGGTGAATCTCTTTTAATATTTTGCTTTCAATACCTTGATGTCTCATTACTCAGAATTCATGTGTCACATGCTCTGACTTCCTTTGAACCATCAAGTTATTGGGATTTTCCTGAATGTGTTATTTCTTTCATTGAAGTATATACAAGCCTCAACTTGCACAAGGAAAGCCTTTGTTATTGAGAGCCCTATCACTGACTCCATAGCCCAATGGTGGCAAGCATTCATCTTTTCAACCTGAACCAAAAAAATAATAATAGATTTATCCATCTATCTTATATTATTAACCAATATCATAAGTTCCTTTGAGGGAGCCCTCTCAGACTGAAGAGGCTAAGCTTCAGTTAGAAGTGGTTTGAAATAGTTAACTGAAGTTGTCTGATCAACATCCAATCAGGTACAATTTTGGTAATAATAGATAGGATTCTCCTTTATCCTTTGTTGCTTCCTTGATGCTGATGATGATATAGAGAACATGAAACTTCTCTTTGTTGAATATATTTTTGTTCAATAATGATCCTTGATATCACAGAGAGGGAGATCCATTTTTATGGTGAAGTCTTGTTGATGAAGACTAGTGATGAATTCTTGGTGATGTATTTATGGTAAGGAACTTGTTTCAACAAGAGAGAGTATTGATGATACTGCCTTTTGATCTAGCTTCCTTTGAATGAATATTATTTTAACTTGATTCATAGATATCTTCAACTTAAGTAGATGTAGGATTTTGGCCTTCTTATCTTGATAATAACCCCAATAATTCTTTGTAGAATTCTCTGATCTAGGGTTATGATGTTTCCTTTGAATTCGAGATGATATTTTATCTCTTAGTCACTGCAGACCTTAATGTGGAGACAATAATATCTTCTTACTATGGTGGAACTGAAAAAAATATTGCACCGATACTGTGGTAGAACTGTATGTTGCATTGTAATCCCACTGTAATCTGCATTGTAATCCATTGTAATCCTCACTGTAGTCCCACTGTAATCTCTTGTCATATACACTATAATCTCTTGTAATATTCTCTGCAATCTTGCAACTAGTTCAAGATTTTCTTTGTTGTTATGCTTGACTGAACTGCAGACTTAATGTTATACAGATAAATCCTTCTTGCGGACAAGAATGATCTCCCTAGTATCTTAAGGATATCTAGAAACAAACAACCAAATGCTACCATTTTCTCTAGATCATTTGTGATTCATAATTATTAATAACAAAGTATGAGGACATGCCCCTACTCGAAGTCCAACGCTTGCCAAAATCTTCTATCGAGTCGCTCCAAAAGAGGCCACTTTAGCATGTGAAACCTGCAATCAAAAACATATAAAAGGATAAAAGGCACCTGCAAGATATAATAATTGAGAAAACACTAATCTATGTCAATGATCAAGGAATCTAAGAATTGAAATACTCAAATAGATACATGAACAATTCAATTAGAAAATGGAATCAATTTGTATTAACTTTTATAATAAGAAGTAACCTTACAACCTTTCACCTTGATGTTATACAGGTTCTTTCGGGGTCCTGAACAATCTTCCTCTATCAGATTGACAAGTCTTATTCTCTCTGAACTAGCATGAACTTATGGATATGAGTGTGTGATCATTTTCATATAAAAAATGGCTAGTATAGAGAGCATGCTCTCTTAGGAAATTCTTCAGCAACTAATATGTATGTCTACCTTTGAGACTGAAACATGAGCTCAATTTATAAGGAAATGGAGGTAGTTTCAATTCCATGAAGAGGGGGATGGATTCCTCTCATGAAGGGATTTGAGCTCCATATACCAAGGGATAAACTCCATGAGTGAAGGGATAGAGCTCATGAGTATAGGATAAAGCTCGAACTGAATGTGCTTCTAGAAGCTTCCAGTTGGGAGAATATTCGACCAGCTGGGCTTCTAGAACTTACTTTTTCCTTTATTTGACTGTTTACGGGGGTCCGCAGGTTTTATAAGCAGAACGTGCAAGATGTGCCACAGGCTATAGAGCAAATATCTGCGGATCCGCAGGCAAGGGCTAGGAAAAGTGCAGAGTTAGACTTTTTATGGTTTTAATGAGATTTTCTCCAATTCCAAGACTTGGTTTAGGAAAATTAGGGTTTTTAACCTCTGAGGGAGCATAATATAGGTAGTGATGAACCTATACAGACAGTAAAATGTCATGGTGACAAAATAACGTGTAACGGATTGCCCCCTAAAGTGTAAAGTCTGAGGTAGTTTTGAAGAGTAAAGTGCTTTATCTTTCCAAGGATTGGATTGCGGACACATTGGTTGAAAACCTGTAAAAACATTCAATGCAAACATATATATGTATATCATCGCTGAGGTAGGCATTCCCATACCCAGATTAAAAATAACTACATGTTCTGTGTTGGGCCATGAATAAGACCACTTTTTAACACTTATTTGATCCATTTCTACTCTTTTTTATCATGTAATTTATCATAATTTATCATACAAATCCATTTTATAATTATTTAGGCTCTTATGGATAAATATTATTTCTTCTTTATTTTTAATAAATTGATGATTATTATCCATAATTTTATCAATGATGGTTTATTAATATATTTTGTAACAACACTCACCATTTTAGCCTCCAAGATATTTTCTAGATTGCAGATTTGATCTCCATCACATCATTCAATATTCCAACTCAGAAATTCACTAGAATAAGAAGTGATAGTTTTGTGGTTGATATTCTGGGCAAATGGAGAAGAATATGGAAAATCTGGAACATGGGTTTTGTCCTGAATGGATCGAATTAACTTTGTTGAAGAACGGTTTGCCCAAATTCGGCCTGTATTGAGAGAAACAGAAGGTTCTTTGAGCACAATTTTCTCAGATTTACTGTTGCAGCCATCCTCCAAATTATCTCAGCTGCAAATCCAAATTCGACTTTCTCTTGTTGAAAGATGGATGGAAATATCTTTTCTTGCTGATCAAGTTGTTTGGACAATCCAATATTGTTATGAGAGATCATATTTACTATTTAATTTCTCCTCTTTCTGATTATAAAAGGAGAGCATGTATATGTATTGGAGGACGATGAGAGATCGAGAGATTTCCTGTTGTAATTACACAATTCCTCATCGACTCTCATTGATTAAACAAAGATCGATTGTTTGTAAATGCTGTTATGCATGATTAATACAAGAATGTGTTGCCGTTTAATTTCTTAGTTCTACAGTAGCCTAGCGGCATTTCACCGGTGGTTGAGGGCCTGGCCTTGGTGGATCGATCCGTTGTTTGTATCTCTATCTTTTCATTATTTTTGTGAGATAGTTCATATTTGCTTTTATTACAGTTTGCAAGTTAATCAGTTTATTGTTCATTGCTTATTTGATATCAGTGTGTTATATTAACGAATCACGTTGCTGTTTGTTTATGATTTAACAAAAATATTAACACTGTATAATTTATCTTGTTAATACCTTAACAAAGCTTCACTGTTCTATTTCCATTATGGTTTCATTCCACTTGCTGTTCCGTTTGATTGATATTCATTAAAGATTGTTGTTCAATGGGATTGGTTGTTCCATAGACTTTGATATTCGATTCGTTAGTTAGTATTTGCCATTCGATTCTTTTAAGTTGCAGTTTGCTACTCATTTAAATTGCTGTTCGATTCCAGTGCGCTGTTCATTTCCAATTCATTAGTTTACAGATTGCAAAGAGTTTGGTTTTAAAGAATTTTCCTAGTTTACTTTCAATAGCAGCTTTAGTTCAATTTCTATTTCCTTTTAATTGCTTTAAAGCAGGACTGTCAACTGTAGATAACATTGGTTATTGCTTCCTCTTTCCTAGATTGTGTTATCACTCAGATTTTCCTTGAAGTTGTTGGAAGAGGAAAGGGGTCCGAGGTAACCACGAACCAATCTTTTAGGTACAGAATCTAGCCAATTTGTACCCAGAGAGGGCTCTCTCTATAAAATTTAGTTTTGTTTTAGGAGGTATTAGGCTAGTTATAAAGTCCAGGGGTTTTGTTTGAATTTGGGTGGTGGAATTCGATAGCTGAGGGCAAGATTGATGTAATTTTAGGCCATTGGGCTATGGAGTCAAAAGATGGCTTCACTGGATTAAGTTTATCAACAAAAGATGGCTTTACAGGGCAAGATAGTCAAACCAAAGAACAATTTTAGATCTTAAAGTGAATGAAATGGATTAAAATGGATGAAAGGCAATTAAGAATCTTTCAACACATTCAAAGAGGGAAAATGAGTGATTACCAATAAAGAGAAATTAAGTATTCTTTACTAAATAATCAAATGCATAAACTAGTGAAACAAGAGCAATTAAGAATTAATTGTTTATAACCAGTTTAGAAGAATATATTTAGAATAAAAATGATTGAAATCAGATTACAAGTACCTTCTGATTTATTCTTTTTCATTAATTATTCAGAAATGAAACACAGTGATATAATAAACAGATATAAAAACTTCAAAACACAAGGGAAAGATGACTTATTGGTCCGTAGTTTGACACATGAATCCTGTAAAAATTCTTTCATATCAATTCATCATCCAGCCAGCCACAAGAAAGATCTCCAACAACACTTTATTCTGAAAAAGTCAATATTACAGCAAAGTATATGAATCCCCCCTCAATACTCCAATTGAGGGAATATTTATACAAAAAAATATACAAAATATCTCATAACAATTTTGAGATTTTATCTGGGATGACTAATAAGTATTTTACAATAAAATAGAGACAGATGGTCTCGTAGATAAGAAAAAATGCTAACTGATATGTGTTGTTTCCTTCTTTTGAGAATGTGCTGGAGGCAAGCCCTATGTTTTGGCTTGCTGCTGTCTTTTCTAGTAATTCTGCTTTGATTGCCCTATTTCACTGATACTCTTTACCTGTTCTGATACTCTTTGACCTTGATTTATCTTTTTACCCTTCTTTACTGTAGTAAATGATCAAAAGTGTATATAAGGATAATTTTTATAAAAGTTCCAACAAATCTTCCCACCATTTATCTTCGGGTATCCTGGTTCTTTGTAATTTTCTAAGTGTTTCACCAGCCTCAATATATCTGAAGAAATTAGGCTGATTTGGAAACAAATGTTTGACTTCATGCTCAAGATAAAACACATTCTCCAATCTGTCATGAAGATTTTTTCCTGTGGGTAATGCTGCTTCTAATGAACTGGTTGAAGTACTGGCCTGAGTGTCAGCATATTTATCCAACTTCTCAACATAATTTTCAAGGTCCATTAATTTCTCCTCTGAAAATAAAGGACTAGGCAATCCTTTATTTAACAAAATATCAAATCTTTTTCTGAAGGTAGTAATTTCTTCTTGCATGTCTAAACATCTTCTTTCCAAATTCTGCATTAGAGTTCTTTTGGTAAAAACTCTCTTTATTTCCAAAATTGTGTCTGTCCTGTCTTGAATACCAAGTTTTTCAAGTTGGTGTCTGGTTTGGGTGTTTAAAAACTGTATGAGTTGATTGGCTTCCTCAGGCCTATTTCCCAACTCTTCTCTTGTACTCTGAATTGCCTCCACAGCCAATCTGAATAAGTCATTCTGTTCATACATTATTTGTATTGAGGACCAGACATATTTTATTGATTTCACGATGTTGTCCCAAATAATTTCATTTATTTCTTTTAAAGGCTTCTCCAATGTGAGATCCTTTTCCAATGCTTTAACCAATTTTTCTAATTTTTTGATCTCTCTTGTTTTATCAGCAACACTCGTTTTTGAGAGATCATATTTCTGTTCTAAATTAATAATCTGTAACTTTGTTTGCTGGAGTTTTGTCACTTGCAGTTTCAATTCATTCATTGACTTAATTAATTCGTCAGGACTCATATTAGAAGTATTTACCTGTGATGGCTCTGTTGGTTGACCTGTAGTAGATGTACCTGTGATAACCTCTGGTGTAGATGCTGGAACACTAGACTGCTTGTCTTTCAATGCTCTTTCAAGCTCTTTCTCTGTTTCAATAAGTTGCTCATTTAGTCTTAAGAGAAAGTCCATTAATTCTTCTTCAGAATTCTGCTTAATAACTTCTGCAGTCTGTGGATGTCTAGAAGCTGGTAGTTTCAATTGTTTTCTCAAAGTTGCTATATCATCATATTTCTTTTTCATCAAAGCTTCTACTCCCTTAACATCCTTGGGATTATGTGCCAATCCAATTATTATTTCCTCCAAAGTTTTTATCCTGTTGTCTTTGGCTTGAGAGGAGGCTTTTTCAAGGCTTAATTGAGCATTTGTATTATCTAAAGAATCCTGCAATTTGTGAGTCATCATTGATTTATCCGTCAGAGTAGAAAAAATCATCTCACCTATCTGCTTATGTAGCTCAATTTGATCTAAAGGATGAATATCCTTTGCTAATACTTCAAAATTGGTCCTGATGTAATCTGCAGCTGTTTGAGGTTGCTGCACTTTAGGTTTGAAGTGACTCGTTATCATTTTTCCCTGCTGGATGTCATAAGCTGACATCAACCTTTGCTGATTCTTAGGAGCCATTTTCAAACATTGATTGTACACTTGGAGTCTGAGAGGATCATTCCTGGCTTTGATATTTATGAATGTCTTTTTAATGTCCCATGCCTCTTTTACTGGTGGCTTAAAAGATGATATTTATGCACTCTTCTGCTTTTGTAATTATTTTCTTTGAGAAGTAGCAGATGTCCCACTCATTGTACCTGTCTGTTGACTGCCCAATTCTTCTCCTCCTTGGCTATCAGGGATTTCATCAATAGATTCTACTTCTGGAAGAGGATTCAATTTTTGTCTCTTAGTCTGAGGCTGTTGTGAAGATCCACTGAGAGGAGTAGCAGCTTCAGCTTCTCTTTTCTTGCCCTTTTCTACATTTAATGGAGTCTGCAAAATTGATATTTCTGCTGGATTAGTCTGAGGAGGAGAAACCTATACTTGATCTTGTCCCTTAGAGGTTTGAGGTTGTTCTGTCATGGTGAATGTTTCTGTAATTTGTAAATCAACCTCTTTCTCTTTTCCTTTAGATGCCACTGCAATGCTTTCTTGTAAATTTTGCTGAAAAGGTTCAACAGAGGAAGAACCAACCTCAGGCCTTTGTACCTGTGCACAAGAGTCCAGGTCAAGAATTTTTTCAAGATCTTTCATAACATTGTTTACATTGACCTCATCACTATCCTGCTCTATCAATGTCCCTTCTATCCATTCATCTGTATTAGCATATTTTTCAATCTCTGGGATTCTTTGATGCATGTATGGTGATAATTTATTTTTCATTCTTCTATCACAAATGAAGTGTTATAGCATCATTTTTCACCCTCATGTGATTCATGATTGTCTCTATGGCCTTGGGCACCCATTCCCACATAATTGAACAAAAATCATTAAAAAACAGTGTAAAAAATCCCATACGCAGTTATGCCCAGATTTTTCCGTGTGTATACGCGAGTCCACATGTACTTTTCCGCGTATGCCATTAAAATCATTAAAAAATATATAAAAATTCCCTATTTTCGGGCTGGGTTGATGGTTACTCCAGTAGTTCAACCACCCTAGCACGTGGCCAACTGTTTCCAACTGATTGAAACTACTTTGAGGGAGTATAAAAGCCCCTCATGTGCATGGCCTAAGGGAGAGAGAAATTTTATAGACATTATACTCTGTTGGAATCCTAATTCAAGTCTGAATTCCCGTGCCTCCTGCACTTTCCCAGATTTATACAGGAAACCCTTGTTTCCTGGAGATGTTCATCCATTTATATGCCATCTCGAGTGCACAAGTCTTGAAAGTATCTTAGCGAGGCAAGGGCGGGACGGATCCAGACGACGGTCTATTCGAAGATCGTGGAAGGATTCAGGTGATCTCTCCACTTTTTATTTCTGTACATGTTGTTCGTAATAATGATGAACCATCTTGTTCCTGAACTTATGTGTTAATGTTTACTTGTATATGTGAAAAGATTATCATTTAAGCATTTATTATTGTTTACATAATGTTTCACATGGATTACACTAACATTTAGGAGCAATATATGCTGTAAAACTAGGTTTCCGTGCACGTTATTTCTTGTTTTTCAGGTTGTAGAGGAAGAAGGGTTGCTGGGGGTTTGGACCCCGCGGGATATACATCGAACGTAGGACTACGGGTGAGTTATACTATCGTTGTTATCTAGTTTTTAGCATTTAAGTGTGGTTGTGTGTGAGTCCTTCTGAATAGCATGCCCTGATCTGTGGAGGTTTTGACCCAACAAACCTCTAGGGTGTTTTTCCCCGAAACAGAACTGGCGACCCCGCTGGGGACCACATTCTTGTGATTCCCCTGTTGGGTGGTTTCAGCTGTTTGAAAGGTTTCCAACAGTTTTAACTTTTATTTCCAGTCCAGTTAACTCTTTCTCAATCAAACTAAAGACCTGGTTCCTTATCCAGGCGTGATATTTTTTATTTTTTTATTATTTACCTTTTCATACGCGGGTTTGTCTATACACAGATGCATATACACGCAGTTTTTTTTAAAGGGAGTCGCGTATAAGCAGGTTTACTTTGACACAGTCGCGTATGCACGCTTGTTTGAAGACTGTCAAGTAGCGTATGCCTCGGTAAATTTTGAAAATTTTGATTTCTTGACTTTTTAGTCTTGTCTGCCTATGGAGACCTGTTCTTGCAATGTATTTATATCCTCTGGATTGTGTTGAAAGTGGTCATTGGTCTTTTCTCTCTCTTGTTTGGTTGAAAACTAGCTTATCTGGAAAATCTTGTTTCTAGTGCTTGCATTTCTGGTTCGAGTACCAAGATCTCTTCCTGGGGATTCTTGGCTGTTCTGCTTCATCAGAACAGAGAGCCTCTGCTCATTTACTCTTTCCTACCTTTGTGTCTTGCTTTGCACTTCAATTTTTTCCCTTCGTTTGGTTGGTTTTCTTGAGTTCAGTTGACTAGGTCTTGTTGCAATTTTTGAAGAGTCTTTCTTGGCTCTTTGAAGTTTTTGTTTGCTGCAAGGTTGTACTATTCTTCTAGGCTGAGTTACTGAGTTTCTTGTCTTCTTTTGCTTATATAAATCTTGCTACTAACTAGCCCTATAAGATTTGGAGCGTTTTTGAAGTTTTCCTTGAAATTCAAAGTTGTTTGGCTTAGGATTTGATAGTTTTCTTGGTCTCTTCAAGCTCTTCTTTTTTATAAAATTCAAAAGTTCAAAAAACATTTTGTTTTGTCATTTGCTTTTGTTTTGCATTTTTGTTTTCATTTCGTTACATATTTTGAAGCTTTGTTGAGATTTCTTGCCTTTGGTTTTTGACTTGAGTTTGGGAAGGAATTGTCATTGGTTTCCTCCTCTTGTTTTCAAGCGATTTTGGTGTCTTTATACTAAGAGTTTCTGATTTTGGGAACTAGCTTTGTGGAAAACCAAAAAAGAGATAAAACTGAAGGATATTTGGAAAATTTCTCTCTGCTTTAGTGGGATTTGCATCTTAGAATTTTCATGCTCTTAGTGATTTGCATCAGGTGCACTTAAGCATTTAGTCTTTTTTCATAGTTTTTGTGAGTGTGAAGTTTGTTATCTGAAAAGACATTTTTTTTAGTCTCGTAGAACCTTTATAGAAATTTCTTTTCATCGAAAGGAAATTACTGCATTTGCATGTAGTTTGGTTTTTATTAATTTCTTTTCTGCGTCACAAAACACCACGAGTTTCATTTCCGTATCCCTTTGACTTAATATAACAGCCGATTAAAATAAGCGCTATAATTTAAAAGCAACTAGCAAGTTTTTATTAAGTGCCATACACCAACTAGCTAGGTTGTAGGGCCTTGGATTATGTGAGTGGAAAGTTAACTCTCCAAGGCCGCTCAAACAAAAACATAGAAGTTGATTAATTGAGCGAAATCCAACTCTGTTAGGTGGACCGAGAAAGCTCTCCTCCAGAGAGTCAAGCGCGAGGGGAAGTGAAGGCCGAGAAGAAAGATACCCCCTCTCTGATTTGCTGGATCTAACCTCAAGACAGTTCCGCCCGGCTTCTGACATGGATTGGTGCCCATAGTTTCCACTCCTAGGTTCCACATAGGTGACTGCGGGGGGGAATACCCATGGTACTTGAGGCAGATGTCGTATCACTTCCAGCAGTACTTTTGGGGGGTGCCCTTGCGAAGCTTGGGTACTTGTGCCGACAAAGGCTGTTGTTAGGAGGTCGGCGTAACTATTTCTGTTACCTTCGCTAGTAGGCTTGGGCCGTAATTATCCTAGACTACTTTCGGGAGGTCCTATATTTCGCTTTCTTGTATTTTGGTGTCCGGTCCTAATCACCCGAAGCGGAAATACCTGAAGGTTGTTTTCTTGATTGTATCTCAGGGATTTTTTTTTTTGTAGTGAGTGCTCTTTTCTCCTAGCTTGCCTAAGTTTATACTTTATTGAGTCTAATTAAAATTTGTTAAAGTCGCTGATCAAGCGCCTCGTCGATCGAGGAGAATCCGGGGGTTATCTCCCGAGAGTCCAGAGCCTTCTTCAAGAAGGCGTAGGAGTAATTTAGCAGGTGAGTATCACCCTGTGGTGTCTGACGCAGTGGAGAGAGATCCTCCACAAGGGATTGAAGGTTTCGTAGCTGGTTTTGGTGTTGGTTGCGAGAGGAGCGCTCCGCTCGCCTCGAGAGTCTTATTTCCGCAGGAAGAAGAAGTACATGTTGGCGAGTAGTCAGGTCTCGCGGACAAGACCCAGGTTCAAGAGTTGTGGCCAACAAAGGGGTCCGGTGTAGTCTAGGAACACGCCGGCATTTTCACCCTGCTCCGGAGAGCAGTGCGTCTCACCCGAGGCATGCCGCAACCACATGCAGAAGGGGATGAGATCAATGGCAAGGAACCAATTCGCAACTCATGAAGGACAGTGCATCAATTACTTATACAGAGTTATATGCGCAAGATCACTAAATAAGCATTTAGACAATTGCAAATAAAATTTTAAACCAGCATAAACACATTACAGGCACATAAACATCTTATTGAGACAGCAACCTTCCATTGTATTAACCTCTTGGCCAAACACATGATTACATGGCATTCTCACTGATAGCTTACAAATCTAATACAGATGGATTTCGGAACAGAAAGGTAGAATAGAGAAGATGAGGAACCCTAGGAAGGTCATGCATGATTCTCCTGCAGTCGGTCTGTGCGTCTTCCTCTGTCACGAGCCTCTCAACCTCTTCAGCATCCTCTTCTTCCAGCCGGGTGACTGTTATTTATTCACCCGCTCTCGCGACTATCAGTTCCTCTGTGTCTGTTCTTCAGTTGCTCCAAGCTTCTCTCCTGTTGTCTGCGTGTTCCACTTTCTATCTTATGCTGTGTGTTTTCTTCATCTGTACTTGTGCGTGTTCTTCCTTCATCTATCTCATGCTTCTGCGCCACCTTGATAGCTCCGCAACTCCTGGTAGTTGCGACGCGGTCGCGATTACCATGTGTCTTCATGCCGCAACTCAAAAAAGGTCAAAATTCAAAATGTTCCAACCAAGATTTCAAAAATAATCAAAAACAAGGGCCCCAACAGTACAAGTAGAGGAAGTGTCTCAACCCTTTGAGTCACTTCCATCTCCTCTTCCTCCTGATTATCCGTTCGTTGTTGAATACATCGGACTTGAGTCAGAGAGACCAGAAGATCCTCCATATTATTCATACCTTTCAATGGCCACGATTGGGAACGCGGCTTCTGCTGTGAGTGCTGCAGGTATTCAGACTCCTACTTCTGTTGAAGGAGGAGGCACTATTGCTATATCTTCGATTGCTTCTAGTACTGCTGTGTTTGGCTCTGGTTTCACCTAAGCACATGCTTCTCAATTTGGTCCCTTTTTTTTTTGGAATGCCCACTAGTGGGATTCCTTCTTTTTCCTTTTCCGCTGCTGCAACTGCATCTACCCCCATGTCTTCCGTGGCTAGTGGATCAGCTTCTTTTCAAGGGTTCCCCTTCGGAACTAGGCATATTCCTAGTTTAAATCCTTCTTTAGGGTCTTTTCCGTTTACTTCTCAGACTCAGAGTTTCAACCCTTGGTCTGGAGGTCAGAATTTGACTACTTTTACAGGATGGAACCCTGTATTCACTACAGTGGGGGCAGGGAATCAGTTTTACATTGGTCACCAAGGGAATGATTCTTTCCCTTCGTCGAGTGCTTATCAGAACTTTTCCCCTCTTTCTAATGCCTGGAACCCCTATCAGGGGCTCTCCTCTTCATTCAATACTTTAGGAGGGGGAACTGGTCCGGTCTTTGGTAACTCTGCGTTGCGAGGAGGTTCTTCTCCTTTTTCTACGAGTTATTTTTGGAAACCTGGTGCCTCATCAAATCCAGGGTATTCTTTTCAGAATGTTGGGAATCCATCCCATCAAGGATGGAATCCTTGAGCTAGCCTCGTTTGCAGTACACCAGGAACGTTAAACTTGCGAGGATACGCCAGGGTGTGGTCAGTCGATCCGGTATAGTCCGGGGTGGCCTCCGGTTCTGACCAAACTACCTTCAGACATTCCAAAGTTCAAAGGTAAGAATGGAGAAGATCCGGCTGATCACATCACCACCTTCCATTTATGGTGCTCTTCTAACTCCCTGATCGATGATTCGATTAGGTTAAGATTGTTTCAACACACCTTAACTGGAAACACTGCCAAGTGGTATATTGAGTTAACTGGGGGCAGTTTTGCTACATTTAGAGATCTGGCTGTTACATTTCTAAATCATTTCCGATTGCCCGTCCGTTATGACGCGGGGACTGAACTCCTAGCTAATTTTAAATAGGACGATGCAACCCACATTTCTAACCATATTCAGGAATGGCAGAGAAGGAAGAGGCTTATTAAAGCTCATATTCCAGAAGAATTCCTTTTGGAATGGTTTTTGAAATCTCTGATCAGGATATTTCTAAATATGTATCCCATGCAGGGTATTTTATGAGAACGGAGCCATTTTTAGGGCCCATCGGCTTGATTGATATGTTCTGTTCCCAGGTCCTTCATAAATATTGCTTGATATCTCGCTCCAAATTAGATTTATCCAAGATTAATCCTGGTCCTCCTGGTGATGGACTTATTGGGTCGATCAATAGTGGTGTAGCTAACCAACTTACTCAATTGCAGTAGTTGTCTATACAATCTACTCCTTCTGGTCAGGCTGTGCCTGCTGAGTCATCGCCCTCCCAATCTTTGTCGGTAAATGCCATCCAAACTTCCGATCCCAAAGGAAATCAACAATCCGAAGGGAAGAAGAAGGGACGGAATAATAAGAAAAAGGGCAATAATGGGAAGGGTAATGCGAATAAAACCAACGAGCATGTTGGTGAGGGTCCAAAGGATAAAAAGAAAGTGAATTTTCCATGCAAGTTGTGTGATGGAGACCATCTTACCCACATTTGCCCTAAAATTCAGGATATGCAGCGCTTGTTAGCTTAGCAGGGTTCTTCCAGTTCCTAGGCTGTGTTGACAAACCCTTTTCCCCAAGGGCAACAGCTAGTTGTTGGCGCGAATCAAAATACTGGGGCTTCCTCTAGGGGCACCCAGGAAGGGGAAATTCCATCAAACATATACATGATGAGTGCTCACGTGGATGTTGCTACGAGATCCCGTGATTATGGCAAAGAAGAGTCTTCAAAAGCTAAGGGTGCTCCTGATGCTACTGAGCCGCTTCATATTACGAGGCCTACTGTTGAGCCTATACCTCGGATGCCAAAAGCATCTACTAAGCATATGATTATTAATCCAAATGCTAGGGCTGTCCAGAACTACTCTATTGTGGAAGATCTAGCGCAGAATCCTTGTGCCATGTCGGCTCTTGAGGTGCTCTAGTCTTGTCTGGCTCAGCGCAATGCTCTGCTCACTGCTCTTTGGGCTATCGATCCAAAGAACTCTCCTATGATCACTTTCGATATGACTAATTTTAAAAATAGACTCCCCCATCATATGCCTTTTCATATTAAATCATCGTACCGGAAATGCAATATTTTTCGGACGGTCGTTGATGAGGGTGCTTCCACATGTGTGATGTCTCTCACGTGCTGGAAGGGAATTGGATCTCCCACAACTGTTCCATATGCTACTCTTCTAACTGCGTTTGATGGTCATTCTCACAGACCACATGGTATTGTACCAGCTTGCCCATCTGTGTTGGGGGAAAACTGTAAATATAGAGGTTGAGATAGTTGATGCAAGCTTGGACTACAACCTTCTGTTGGAGAGAAACTAGATTTATGAGATGGATGCCATTGCATCTTCATTGTTTCGGATTATTTTTTTCCCTCACGAAGGGAGGATTGTTACAGTGGACCAACTGGACTGTCCTCATGTAGACCCGAATGCATCTACTGACTCAACTATTCCAAAGTTGGATAATACTAAGGCGTCTGTTGAGAATTTAGGGGTTGGAATGTATTCTTCCTTGATGGGTACTTTTGATATTCCACCTCCTACGATTCATATAAATGCAATTTCATCCTCCAGGGCTCCTCTTCGAAGAGAGTTCTTCAGAACTCATTATTTTTCGGACCCTTGGACCTTACCTTCCCCTACTGCCACATTAGCGGAAGGTCAAGTAGGTGGAATGGCATTTCCTATGTCTGCAGCTGAGATTGCTTATCAGTCTATTGTTGACTCTGCAGAGTCCATCCCAGCTCCTCTTTCACCAGAAGAGTTGGATGGAGATGTGGCTCTGGCTTGGACACTTAGTTCTTCTTCTGCCCAGGATTGCCTTGATACCACTCTTCCATTTGAAGAGGCCATCCTGGAAGCTATGACTGGTATAGATAGACCGTGGGATGATTTGCATCATCGGTCTTACTTTTTACCTGATTTGAGCGAAGTTGAAACGAGTTTTCCAAGTCCTCCGTCTCCTGGTCCTGTTCGCCCAGTCCTGAACCCTTTAGCACCAACACAGGTATATGCTGAAGGGAACATGGCTGTGATTTCTCCTACTATCCCGGTGAACATTTCCAGGGATCCCAATGTTATTGAGAATGTCTTCATCGGAGCTGAATGTTCCCGTGAAGAGATTCAGATTTACACCGATCTCTTTAAAGAGTATAGGGATGTATTCGCTTGGTCTTATGAGGAAATTCCTGGTATAGATCCATCTATTTTCCAGCATGAGATCAAGACTTATGAAAATGCTAAGCCTGTGAGGCAAAAACTTCATCCGGTCAATCCTAGGAAGGCAGCAGCTATCAAAGATGAGGTGGAGAAGTTGCTTAAGGTGGGATTCATTTTCCCTGTTCCTTTGACTGAATGGGTTTCAAACCCTGTTCCGGTAGATAAAAAACAAGGAACAATTTGAGTTTGCATTGATTTCAGAGACCTTAATAAAGCATGTCTTAAAGATAATTACCCCACACCATTTATAGATCAGATCATTGATGAGTGTGCTGGTGATGAGATTTTCTCCTTCATGGACGGTTTCTCTGGATATAATCAGATTACTATCCGTCCTGAAGATCAGCATAAGACTGGCTTTATTTGTCCTTGGGGTACTTTTGCTTACAAGAAGATGCCTTTTGGTCTTAAAAATGCTGGGGCTATGTTTCAGCGGGCCATGTCATATGCCTTCCACAACATCAAACAGATTATCGAGGCATATTTGGATGATTTAGCTGCTCATTCTCGAAAGAGAATGGATCATCCTGCTCACCTCCGTAAAATATTTGAACGATGTCGTTTCTACAAGATTAGGTTGAATCCGAACAAGTGCGTTTTCGCAGTTACATCCGGTCGGTTATTGGGATTCATTATGTCTAGGGAAGGGATTAGGGTAGATCCCTTCAAGGTTGAGGCAATACTTCGGTTGCCTCCCCCGTCCTCTATTCGGCAACTTCAAAGTCTACAAGGAAAGGCTAATTTTCTTCGGAGATTTATCGTAAATTATGCTGAAGTTACCAAGGGATTTATGAGATTGTTGAAGAAGGGAATTCCATTTTTTTGGGATGACTTTTCTTAACCCTCATTCGATGCTTTGAAAAAATCATTTACCTCTGCTCCTTTATTGAGTCCACCTGATTATAGCAGAGATTTCCTTTTGTATCTTGCAGCAGCAGAATCTACCATTGGTATGGTTTTGGTTCAGGAGGATGATGCTCTTGCAGAGCATGTCATATACTATATTAGTCGAGGGTTGGTAGGTCCTGAGCTCTGGTATACTCCGTTAGAAAAGTTAGCTTTAGTAGCTGTTCATGTTGTGCAGTGACTCCGACATTATATTATTCTACGAAAAACTTATGTTTTGGCAGCAACCAATCCATTTCAGTTTGTCCTTATTAGGCGAGTGATTGGGGGAAAATACAATAGATGGATTGTGATTTTGCAGGAATTTGATCTTGATTTTATGTCTTCCAAGTCCAAGAAATCATTGGTTTTCGCGGAATTGATCTCCGAGTTGCCCTGTGTGGAAGAGATAGTCTATGATGAATCCTTCCCGGATGAACATTTGTTTCTTATCTCTCCACAGGATCCTTGGTATGGAGATATAATTGTGTATCTTTAGACTGCAAAGTTTCCCTCTACTTTTTTGAAAGATGAGCACCGTAAGTTGCGTCACTTGGCTAAGAATTACTTGATCATTGGTGATGCTTTATACCGTCGAGGGGTTGATTCAATCATGAGACGCTGCTTAACTCTCGAAGAAGCTGAGGCTGTGCTGAATGATTGCCACAGTGGAGCTTGTGGTAGTCATTTATCTGGGTTTTCTACAGCCCAAAAGATCTTGCGTGTTGGGTACTTTTGGCCTTGGATTTTCAAAGATTGTATGGAGTCGGTCAAAAAGTGTCATCCGTGTCAAGTTTATACTCGAAAAATGCGCGCTCATCCAGCTCCGCTTTTTCCAGTCATTAATTTTGGTCCCTTTACAAAGTGGGGTATTGATTATACTACTTGTAACCCGCCTTCGGCTAAAGGTCACAAGTACATTATTGTAGCAGTAGACTGCTTTACGAAGTGGGTCGAGGCTATGCCTACTTTTGGGAATGATGGTGAGACTGCAGCTCTTTTTCTTTTCAACCAGGCTATTGCTCGTTTTGGTATTCCTAGAGAGATTGTCACTGATCATGGAAGTCATTTTCAGAATAGCATGATGGCTGAGTTGTCTCTAAAATTAGGTTTTCGGCAGGAGCATTCATCTCCATATTATCCCCAAGCCAATGGGCAAGTGGAAGCCATGAATAAATCCTTGAAGAAAATTCTTCAAAGGACAATCGATAAAGCTCGATCCAACTGGCATATTATGCTATATCCTACACTTTGGGCATACAGGACGTCAGTGAAAACTGTAACTGGCTTTACTCTGTTTCAGCTAGTTCACGGGTTGGAATCCGTATTTCCCATTGAATGTGAGATTCCTTCTCTTAAGTTAGCTGTTGAACTTCTTCCTGACACTTCTAGTCTTGAAGAACATCTCCTTCATCTGGAACATCTCGATGAGCAGCGTCGGGATGCCGTCACGATGAATAAAGCGCATAAAAACCGAGTTAAAGTTCAGTACGATAAGGCGGTCAAGCCTAGGGTTTTTTCGGGAGGTGACCTTGTTTTGGTCTATGCCCAAGAAAAAGATGCCCTGGGGGCAGGGAAGTTTAAGTCTATGTGGTATGGCCTCTTCATCGTTAAAAAATTCCTTAAAAAGGAGCATATACCTTGGTTGATTTTGAAGGAAACGAGTTGCCGGAGCCCAGAAATGGGCTCTATTTGAAAAAGTATTATGCCTGGGCTTCGGCCTGACATTTTGCTTTTGTATATAGTAGTTTTTCTTTGTACATATCTGGTTGTTTTTCGATCTTTGATGGGATGGTGATGTTTTTGATCTACTTTGGCAGGTTGTTTTGGATGTCATGAGTCATTTTGGTTTCGCCGATGGTGCTAGTAGACACACCCGGAACTTGGCTTCTGCGGCTTGGGTGCTTCATTATCCATCCAGTTAGCTGTTAGTATCAAGAGGAGTCTGCATTGGTCCTGCTTCCAATAATATAGCAGAATACACTGCAGTTGTTTATCTACTCTCGGAGGCAATATCTTTGGGTGTTGATTCGTTGGTAGTTTTCTTGGACTCTCAGCTGGTGGTGTCGCAGTTGAACAATACTTATCGGGTTCGAGATCCATTTTTACTTCGGTTGTTCTTGAGGGTACGTTTGTTACAAAGATCATTTCAATTTTTAACTTTCATTCATGTTCCTCGAGCTGACAATTGGATGGAAGACTCATTAGCTAATCAAGCCATTGATTGGCACATTAATCATTCCATACAATAAAATTTAATCATCAAAAGCATCATACATTTTTATACATTTGTCACATCACATCAAACATCGCTGTATATATATCATCAGAGTGTTCAAAACTATACAAAATTTGGATTCATAAGTCATACAAAAAATTTGGGCTTAGGCTCGATCATGTTCAGTCTCAAAAAATATACATTCATCTGATACATCATATCTATCTACTCCTGTGGTCCTGTTGAGTCCCGAATTTGCATCTTTTCCATACACTTTTCCATACCTTTTTCACTCACCTAAACCTCCCAAATTTTCAATATCATGTGCAAAAGGGTATCTAACATGGTTTTTAATTATGTTTTTGTGTTTTCTATTTGATCTAGATTTTGTTCATACAGCTGCGGAAACTTGCCACTTTCCGCAGCTGCTGCAACTTTCCGCAGCTATTTTGTGGAACTATATGCTACAGGTGTCTACAAGGGAAACGAGCCACATGGGCAAGCTAGGAATGACGTGGACATGGTTCGTGTCCTATTGGTTCAAGCAAACTCGTCCAAAGAAGCCGCGGTCAAAGCCGTCCACGTGGAAGTCAACTATGGAGTTTCATGTCGGCCAGACTCTGTTTCGTGGCAAATAAACATCCATACGGCCGTTTCTAAGCTTGCGGAGGTTAAATCGACATCTGTGCAGAGCTATGGAGTTGAATTCAAGCATCCACCTTCCGTAGATTCACTTTCCAACACGGCCATACTCCTATATCCGTGGACGTAGTGGTCTACATGCTCTCTGCCATCATGAACTTTAGGAGACAGTTACAGTTTATTGTTATATATAGAGCGTTTGCATACACACATAAAGTTAGTTGTTAGTTGATAGTTGATGTTAGTGAAAAACTCTGTTATCTTTCAGTCTGCTTTGTAGTGATTACGCTGCCCTTGAGCCGTAACACTACCATTCTGTAATGAACTGCTTTTTAATATGAGAAGACTATGTTTTTCAACTTAATTCGTGTTTGAGGATCGTTACCAAGGCTGTGTAGAGGGCCCCTGCTCAGCTAAGGTTTTGTGTATTAGTGTACATTTCTCATTTCATTTCTTTTAAAAGTCATTGTATCATAATCCATCCATATGTTCATACTTTGTAGTTGTTTCATTTCGGTTTATACATTTCCATAACTTCCATTTCATTTCTGTCTTACATGTTTTATGATTGTTAATCACTGATCAGTTTTCTTGTGCAGGTTTTAGGTAGACAGCCCGGGCATTTTTATAGCATTTTGACTAATGACATGAAACTAACATTGTTCTGCTGCTATTTTGCTTTTCATAGCTTTTGTTTAACTTCAGTCTTTCTTTGTACATTTCAGTTTTGCTTATCTGATTCAGTAGTTAAATTTAGATATATTAAGCTGCTCATAGCGTCTTCAGTTGCCTCCGAAAGCCACAGCTGGACTGATGGTGAGGGACTGCATTATGAAATGTGTATTTTAGTATTAGTTTCTTTTCTGCAAATTTAGATATATTAAGCTGCTCATAGCATCTTCAGTTGCCTCCGAAAGCCACAGCTGGACTGATGGTGAGGGACCGCATTATGAAATGTGTAGTTTAGTATTAGTTTCTTTTCTGCAAATTTAGATATATTAAATCATATATGACATCTTCAGTTGCCTCCGAAAGCCACAGCTGGACTGATGGCGAGGGATTGAATCATGAGTGTATGGTTTAGTATTAGTTTACTTTTTGCAAATTAAATATCAGTTACACAAGTTGTTTATGATTACTTCCGAAAGTCATAGCTGGTCTAATGATGAAGGGTCAGAAAATGAATTGATGTAATCTGATTTAGATTTATTTCGTTGCAATTTTGAATTTCCTTAAGCATAGTTTCTTTTGTGTTTAGTTGGCAGCAAGAATAGTTTGGTTTTCATGTTCACTAGTTTATTGTTTTGATTCATTAGATTAGCAACATCTTTTCATTTCAGCAGTACACTTTTACTTTCTTTCAAGTCTTGTCATTGTAATTTTCAATTTGCTTTTAAAGTTTCAAGTTGGTAAATCATTATAGGAGATATCACTTCCTTGAACAAATATAACCAAACTTGTTTTTCATTTTAGAATTTCCATTTCACCTTAGAAAGACCAAAAACGACAAAAGTTAAGAAATAGGTTATCTTGCACATATAGTGCGCCGCACTTCATCAGCTTACGATTCCCGGATTGACAAATTAAATGCAGCAATTTAGGACACACTAAATTGACCAAACATTTTTGCGCCGTTGCCAGGGAAGTGTAAATAGGTAGCCAATTTCTTAAAAAAAAAAAACAAACACAAAATCATAAAAGAAGGGAAAACTTGATAACTTCTTGAAGTATGCTCTCCTCTTGCACCTAGTGTGATCTGGAGGATCAGAAAAGAGAGTTATTGGTTTAGTAATTTCTTAAGTATGCTCTCTTCTTGCACTTAGTGTGATCTGGAAGATCAAAAAGAGAATTATTAAGCCCAACTTTTTAAAAAAATAAAAAATGACATGCATAGAGCAAGAGATTCTAGGGGAAGGTTTATAGCTAAAGCCAAGAGTTCGATTTTCATAACTCCATCTTCTTCAAGGCATAGACCAAATTCACCACCATCTACCCCTAGCCTTAAGATTCTTGGAAGTCAAGGAACAAATGAATTAGAGGATTCTCCTATACCACCTTCTAAAACCCACTTAGAAAACAAAGAGACTTTCTCTCATCCTTCCTTGGTAGAAGAACTAGAGGACTATAAGGACTCTAAAGAAACTATCATGGAAGAGGAAGTAATAAATAGAGGTGGAGGTAGAAGAGGAGGAGATAATGAAGATAACAATGGTGAAGGAAATAACGGTAGAAATAGGGACAATTTGCTTGGATTCCCTATAGTTGATGAGGAAACTCATGCAACAATGAAAAATATCTCACCATCCGTTCTCCCTAACTTTTATGGATTACGAAGTGAGGATCCTGAAACATTTCTGTTTGAGTTTGAAGTAGTGTGCCGAACTTATGACTATATGGAAGATTCTCAAAAACTCAAACTATTTCCTTCAACTTTGAAGGGATCTGCTTTGAAATGGTTCATGGGATTAGCCACTCAATCTATCAAAACTTGGAATGATATGAAACAAAAATTTTTGGATAGATACTTGGACTATTGTATGCCCACCAATCACAAGGATGAGGTATTCAAAATGATGCAAAAAGAAGATGAAAATTTGGAAGACTTAATTGAAAGATTTCAATACAACTTGAAAAGAGCAAAGACGAGAAACTTAGATAATGAAACCTTGAAAGCCCTCCTATTAAAAGCCATTAGAGATGAATGGATAGACATTTTAAACATGATGGGGAAAGGAGACATTTCTCAACTTCCATTTCATGATATAACAGAACTATGTATCCATCTCTCAAGAGGAAAATCTAAAACTGGAAAAGGGCCTAGGGATTCTTCTCTTATTAGGGCTAACAAATCTGCACCTGGATCGGTAAGTAGGGCAGAGATTGGTAATATGCTTGATGAGTTCAAAACTGATATCTTAGGGAGCCTTAGTGAACAACTAGACACCCTTAAAATCCAAAACAAGCAGAAAGAAGAAACAGATGCTTTAGCCATCTTTTGTCCAAAATGTAGAAAGAAACATGCTTTAAGGGAATGTCCCTTGGATGCAAAAGTTGTAGAAACATGTATGATTTGCTCAGAAAATCATGAGATCAAGGATTGTCCTTCAATCCCCGGACTCAAAGCTGTTTTTCAAGAAGATCCAAATTCAGTAGAATCTCTCTGTTTTGTCGCAAGGAGACCTTGGCAGGGACAACAATCTCAAGGGTTTAATAACCCTATGAATCTTCAAACCTCACCAAATTGGAATCCTTGGCAACAAACTTGGCCCCAACATCAGAATTCATATCAGCCATGGGTACAGGGGATGCAAAATCCTTATGGGAGATTTGCTCAATTTTATCAATATCCTCCATCTTTTCAAAATCAACAAGCTCCACAATTTCCAAGCCCAAATCCACAACTTTCATTGTCATTTCCACAACAACAACCTTCTCAACAAAATACAAATCCTCAACTCATGCTCCCATACCAACAGAAGACAAATCAACTTCCAGCCCAGCCATTGCCAAATCCTAACAATAAGAATCCTCAAACTACTTATATGGTAGAAGGACAACAATTTCCTACCTATATGATTGTTCCTCTCAACGATGTACAACTCAGATCTGGTAGAGTTTTAGAAAAAACTTCTATAGATATTCAAGAGCAAGATACCTCTGAGGAGAACGCTCTTCAAGTTAATAAGGGTTCTGAGGAAGAATCTCTTCAAAATTCAGGCATGCAAAAAGAAAAAGAAAAGTTAACACCCACAACTCCTATAGTTGAGCAACCTGCATCTTCATCTACACCTCCTTTTCCGGAAAGACTACAAATTGATAAGGGGGTGGAAAAACAAATCTTGTTGCCTAACTATGAATTTCTAGATGAATTGAAGAATGTTTGTATCAAGATTCCATTGCTACAAGCTATTCGAGAAATTCCTATTCTAGCAAAAACTATAAAGGAGTTGAGTTTCAAAAGACCAGGAAGGAAGCTAAAGGACACAAGAAGAATCCACCTGGTAGGAAAGATTGCAGACATTATGATGGGAAAAATTACCATGCAGAAGTATGTAGATCCAGGAAGTCCAATTGTCAAGACACATATAAATGGGATAGAAATTCCAAACACATTTATTGACTTAGGGGCTGCTATCAACATTATGAGTAGACAGACTATGGAACAGTTAAAACTTCCTAACCTTCTTTTTACACCTACTTTATTGCAACTTGCAGATCGATCGGTTATTAAACCAGATGTTGTATTAGAAGATATTTCAGTCTCCTTAGATTCTTGGGAATATCCAGTAGACTTTATAATTTTGACTCACAAAAGTAATCTAGGAGGACATCCAATTATCTTAGGAAGACCTTGGCTAGCCACAGCTGATGCTTTTATTAGTTGTAGATCTGGAGACATGTACATTTCAAATGGTAATTCGACAAAGAAATTCAATTTGTATCCTCCAGCAAGAGCAATCACATAAATAGGAGACAATGAATGGGTCGATGATGAGAACACTATACAACCTGTCTTTACCATTTCTGAAATTAGTGAGGATAGTCAAATTCTGAACACATTAGAAAATTTTGAGATAACTTCATAATATGACCCCACACAATTTCAGTTGGAATCTGACATAGAATATTTATCATCAAGACAAATGTCTCTTTACTCTATGGAAGAGTTTGGTAATTCTTCTATTGAGATTTTTCCAGGAAAAACATTGAATATCAACAAACATTTGGAGAAGTCACAACAAGAAGAACTAACCAGAATTTTGCAAAAACATTCTACTGCATTTGCATGGGAGTATACTGACATGAAAGGTATTGATCCCAAGACTTGCATCCATCATATCTATATTGAGGAAAACAGTAGACCAATCAGACAACCTCAAAGAAGGATGAATCCAAATCTTAGGGAGATAGTGAAAGAAGAGCTTCAAAAACTACTCAATGTAAACTTCATTTATCCAATTTCAGATAGCCGATGGGTTTCTCCTTTGGTTATAGTACCTAAAAAGAATGGTAAATGGAGGGTATGCATTGATTACAGGGAATTGAACAAAGCAACTTTGAAGGATCGCTTTCCTTTGCCTTTTATCGATCAGGTATTAGATACATTAGCAGGTAAAAAGTACTTTTCATTCTTGGATGGTTTTAGTGGCTATAATCAAATTCAGGTAGCACCTGAAGATCAAGATAAGACCACATTTACTCGTCCATGGGGAACTTTTGCCTACCGAGTGCTTCCTTTTGGGTTATGTAATGCACCAGCAACATTCCAAAGAGCAGTACTAGGAATTTTTTCTGATCTAATCCATGATTTTGTAGAGGTTTATATGGATGATTTTACAGTTTATGGTAATTCATTTGAAGAGGCATTAGAAAATTTGGAAAAAGTCCTTATAAGATGTAAAGAAACAAACCTTTCATTAAGCCATGAAAAATGCTTTATGATGTTTACTGAAGGGATTGTTTTAGGACATCATATTTTAGGAGATGGGATTAAGGTTGATAGATCGAAAGTTGAAGTCATCTCCAAGTTGCCTATTCCAAATTGTCAAAGAGATGTTAGAAGTTTTCTAGGATTTACTGGTTACTATAGAAGATTTATAGAAAACTTCACTAAAATAGCATCTCCACTCTTCAAATTTCTTACAAAAGACTGTGAATTTAAATGGGATCCTGATTGTCAATCAAATTTTGAAACTTTGAAAACAAAAATATCTGAAGCACCTATCTTGAGAGGACCAAATTGGAAACTTCCTTTCCATATTTCTACGGATGCTTCAGATACAGCTCTTGGAGCTGTGTTGGGTCAAAAATATTTAATTCCTTATGCCATTTATTACACCAGTAAAAATTTGACTCCCACAGAGTTGAACTATACTGTGACTGAAAAAGAGTTTTTAGCTGTTGTTCATGCAATTAATAAGTTTAGACATTACATAACAGGCTATGAAACTTTTATTCATACTGACCATTCTGCAATTAGATATTTGATGAACAAACCTGTTACTAATGGAAGAGTGACAAGATGGCTTTTACTTTTGCAAGAATTCAATATTACTGTGTTGGATAGACCAGGAAAATAGAATACAGTAGCTGATTTCTTGTCTAGAATTCAGAATACTAAAGAAGATTCTCCTGTAGAAGATAAGTTTCCTGATGAATATTTGTTTGCAGTAACTATTAAGACCCCTTGGTATGCAGATATTGCTAACTATTTGGTTACAGGGAAACTACCTTCACATTTATTTCCAAGAGAAAAACGAAAGATTATTCCGGAGAGTTCAAGATATTCATGGATTTCTAACGAATTGTTTAAAACAGGGCCAGATCTTGTGATCAGAAGATGTGTCAGGGAAGATGAAATGCCTGACATTCTTAAGGCATGTCATGATGAACCATGCGGCGGACACTTTGCGGACAAAAGGACGGCCTATAAAATCCTTTCCTTGGGATATTATTGGCCTTCTCTCTTCAAAGATGCAAAACAATATGTCAAAAGGTGTGATAGCTGCCAAAGAGTAGGGAAAACTACCCTTTCAAATGAAATGCCATTGCAAACACAGGTACTCATTGAACCCTTTGAAAAATGGGCTTTAGATTTCATTGGACCTATTAATCCACCATCTAAGCAAAAGAAGTATATATTGGTTTGCACCGATTATGTTACTAAATGGGTAGAAGCTAAAGCATTAGTATCTGCTACTGAAAATTCAGTTGTTCATTTTCTTTATGAGGATATTTTTACTCGCTTTGGTGTTCCAAGAGAAATTGTAATAGATCAGGGGAGCCAATTCACATCAAATTTGGTGGAGAAGTTGATGGAAGAATACAAAATCAAGCACAGAAAATCTACTCCTTACCATCCACAAGCAAATGGTCAAGTGGAGTCCACAAAAAAATTTCTTGAAAGTATCATCACCAAAACTGTTCATCTACATAGAAGAGATTGGGCAGAAAGGCTTCCAGAAGCCTTGTGGGCCTACAGAACTACATGGAGGAATACAACAGAACATTCTCCCTATGAACTTGTTTATGGGAAAGAAGTCTTGCTCCCCATTGAGTTCCAAGTCAAGACCTTCAAGATAGCAATTCAGTTGGGGATGGACTTATCAGAAGCCCAAAAGCATAGAATAGAGCAGTTGAATGAGCTAGATGAGATCATACAAGAAGCAATTCTAAGAACTGATCTAGTTCAATATCAAAGAACTAAATGGCATGACAAATATATCAAAGAGAAGAAGTTTCAAGAAGGAGATTGGGCATTGTTATTTGATTCCAAGTTTAAAGATTTTCAAGGGAAATTTTAGACTCATTGGCTTGGGCCATATGAGATTGACAAGATCTTTAGCAATGGAGCTGTAAGAATCAAGACCATTGATGAGTTTCAAACTCCTCTTATTGTGAATGGCCATAGATTGAAAGTTTATCATAAGCCACTCTCTAAAGAGGATTTTGTCAAGTTGTTTCACGAAAGTTCTGCAATCAGGCTGGTACAGAAGAATTCTTCTTCTCCACCAGCCTAGCTTTTGTTTTTCAAGTTAAAAAAAAAAAAAAAAATAAATAAATAAATAAATAAATAAAAAAAATAAAATAAAAAAAAAAAAAATAAAAAAAAAAAATGGTATAAGCCTGAAAACCAATCATTGATTGGCAGTCTTATGCAGAAAATATGGGGTGAAAATCAGGGACACTTGACACTCTATACTTTCCAAAAAAATCTGTCTTTCATTTCATTTCATTTCACCACCCACTCCATTTCATTCCACTTCATTTCATTTCATTTCATTTCATTTCATTTCATTTCACTTCATTCCACTTCATTTCATCCATTCCATCAATAAAAATCTTTTTTATGACCATTTCCACCCGGTCATCTGTCATTTGTTCATTTCTATTCAACCAAGTAATAGCTGTGTCAGTTTCCGCAGCTGACATCTGTTTCCGCAGCTGACTCCAGTTTCCGCAGCCAGAAGCAGATTCCGCAGCTACTACTCTGTTTTCAAAGAAAATGTACAGTCAGTTGTTATTTCTATAATTATGAAATAAAATGCAGGAGAGAGGATCAATGGAACATTCAAGACACTAATGAAGATCAATCAGTTGAAGACCAAGGGCAAAAGCAAGGATTCCAAAGGTATGAATAAAGTTTATTTCAAATAGTATTGAAAAACACATTTTTATATAGTTTTAAACTATGAGCTCTACCCATTGCGCACAATGATTATATTGACAGTCCCGTAACTTTCCACGATCTCCATGTTATCCCCTTGCATTTATTCACAAACGGTTTCATCATTGAAATTCCGATTCTCACTCATGTTCCAATATCCCACCGTAGATAATGAGACGTATTTGAGTTGACAAAGGACTCTTACAATCCGCATAACTTCATAATCATTGATTGAAACGTGTTCATATTTATTACACAGCCACCAAAATTCAAAACGCGGCCGAATGCATTATACTTTGTTAACCTCTTTGTCGTGTCTCTGTCGTGTTTACAAAACCCCACTCTACTCATTCTCACTCCCCGTTTCACTCCATTTCGTTCCTTTTGCTCACTCTCACTCCCGTATATCTACCCACAGTCTTACTCCATTCTGTTTATGGTGCTCATTTCCATTTTATGATAACATCCCCACAGTATTGTGCTCGATCCTGTGTATTCCATCGTTCCATTTCCACTTAAACCCTCACAGAGGCAAACTTGTGAAGCACAGAGAAGTGAAATGGGAAAATTATTAAGGGCAGAGCCGGAAGGACCAAAGTTTATAGAGGGATATCCGCAAGCAAAAGAGATATTGAAGAAAGCTAAATGGCTGCGTTTTATTCAGAAATTCAGAGGTTACCACAAAGAAGTTACGAAAGCGTTTGCAAGATCATTTGATGGCTCAGAAGCAGAAATTGGAGACCTCAAGTTTTCGGTCAATGAAGCATCAATAGCAACAGCCACAGAACTACTTCAGGAGGGAGAGCGTTGGTTCAAAAATAAAAGAATCAGTGACGAGGCATGGAGAACAATCCTACGAAATCAAGGTATGGATATAACTGTTTTTAAGAGAAGAATTCCTGTGCATGCATTGAAGGAAGAATGGGCCACTTTACTGTTAATTGTTCAGAAATTCATTACATGTGAAGGCCGTTTTGGGTCTATGTACATGTACCATACCAGGCTATTGATGAATTTTCTAGAAAACCAAACTCTCAATATCCCTTATTTTCTATTCAATAGCTTGAAGAAAATGGCTGTAACTGTTCAAAAACACTTAGGAGATGTAGAGCCTCATCTTTATCATCACGGCCTTATAAAAATTCTGATTGAAAATGAGCTAAAGGAAAGAAAAGATACATGGGAACAATTCTTAGTTAGAAACTTCTTTGAAGAACCTCAGGAAATTCCTGAAGGTAGTTCAATTAGAAGGAGTAGAAGAAAAAGAATGAATGTTGAAACCCAAACTACTCCTACACAGGAAATTCCCGCAGCTAGCACAGCAAAAAGAAGTAGAAGGAAAATAACAATAGATGAAATCCAAAATACTTCTACTACTACTATAAAAAAAAACTGATAGGGAAGAGAGATTGGTAAAAAGGAAGAAGAAGGAAATTAAAGCTAAGAAGCCAATAATACCAAAAGGGAAAGAAATTATTGAGGCTGTCCATAAAAATCCTTCTTCTGAAGAAGAAGATCACCAAATACTATCTGAAAGATTAGTTTTTCTTCAAAAACGGTCATCTATATCCAAGAAGGCAAAGACAGGAAAACAAGAACAAAAGGGTAGTGTACCACAGCATGTGAGGAGAAGCAGCAGGCTTAAGGGAAAATTGAGAAAAACACAAATTAAGGGTCCTCATTTCATTGATTTGGGTGAGGAGACATCTGAACAGTCTCCAACTGACCATAGTCCATTTCAGTCAGTTAGTGAACCTGATTCCTTTCACTCCCAATCATACAATGAGCATACTCCATCTTATTCTCAGCAAAATATTGATGTAAGCCCTCCTCGACCAGATTTTGAACATAATTCTCCCTTGCAGCATTTTGAGGACAGCCCAATGAAAAAGACACCGGAAGTAGATCCCAAGCAGCAGGAGGTATATGACTATATAGAATCCTTGGAAAAGGCAGCCAGAGGTCCAAGTACCTCTTCCATTCAGCCTCATACATTGCAGGATGATTTAGTTCAGTCATTAAAACAGGAAATTTTTGAGCTGGAGCTTTTGAATCGGCACATCAAAAATGAAAATGAAACACTGAAAGAACAAGACAAACTGGACAAGATCATCCATGATAATACTATGTTACATTTGGGAATTTGGCAAAAGAAGAATAAGAAATTAAAAAGGAAATGCCAAAAATTGAGCAGAGCACTTGTGAATATCAAACGTAGTGCTGTTAAAGAAACCCAGAATGATGGCAAGACCAAAGAAGAAGAGAAGGGGATTGGACAGCCGTCGAAGTATCAAGGCACATGAACTCGAACAAAGAAAGTATCAAAATTTTCGTTGCATGAGGACATGCAACACCTTCACAAAGGGGGGTATGTTGAGTCCCGAATTTGCATCTTTTCCATACACTTTTCCATACCTTTTTCACTCACCTAAACCTCCCAAATTGTCAATATCATGTGCAAAAGGGTATCTAACATGGTTTTTAATTATGTTTTTGTGTTTATTTGACTGATTTTCATTTTATTCAAATCATGGAATCTTGCCAATTTTCTGCATTATGAACTTCATGTTTTCCTTTAAAAAGCCCAGGTTACATTAAAATTGGTAAACGTAGCCATGGGTAGGCTAGGAATGACGTGGACATGGTTCATGTCCTATTGGTTCAAGCAAACTCGTCCAAAGAAGCCGCGGTCAAAGGCGTCCACGTGGAGGTCAACTATGGAGTTTCATGTCGGCCGGACTCTGTTTCGTGGCACATAAACATCCATACGGCCGTTTCTAAGCTTGCGGAGGTTAAATCGACATCTGTGCAGAGCTATGGAGTTGAATTCAAGCATCCACCTTCCGTAGATTCACTTTCCAACACTGCCATACTCCTATATCCGTGGACGTAGTGGTCTACGTGCTCTCTGCCATCATGAACTTTAGGAGACAGTTACAGTTTATTGTTATATATAGAGCGTTTGCATACGCACATAAAGTTAGTTGTTAGTTGATAGTTGATGTTAGTGAAAAAATTTGTTATCTTTCAGTCTGCTTTGTAGTGATTACGCTGCCCTTGAGCCGTAACACTACCATTCTGTAATGAACTGCTTTTTAATATGAGAAGACTATGTTTTTCAACTTAATTCGTGTTTGAGGATCGTTACCAAGGCTGTGTAGAGGGCCCCGGCCGCCAAGGTTTTGTGTATTAGTGGTATTTCATTTCCTCTTCTAAAAGTCATCGTATCATAATCCATCCATATGTTCATACTTTGGCATTGTCAGGTGTTCACTGCTTATACATTTCCAGAATTTCCATATCATTTCGTCTTTCATGTTTTATGATCGTTAATCACCGATCAGCTTTTCTTGATCGTTAGGTTTTAGATAGACACGCATTTTTATAGCATTTTGACTAATGACATGAAACTAACATTGTTCTGCTGCTAGTTTGCTTTTCATAGCTTTTGTTTAACTTCAGCCTTGCTTTGTACATTTCAGTTTTGCTTATCTGATTCAGTAGTTAAATTTAGATATATTAAGCTGCTCATAGCGTCTTCAGTTGCCTCCGAAAGCCACAGCTGGACTGATGGTGAGGGACTGCATTATGAAATGTGTAGTTTAGTATTAGTTTCTTTTCCGCAAATTTAGATATATTAAGCTTCTCATAGCGTCTTCAGTTGCCTCCGAAAGCCACAACTGGACTGATGGTGAGGGACTGCATTATGAAATGTGTAGTTTAGTATTAGTTTCTTTTCTGCAAATTTAGATATATTAAATCATGTATGACACTTTCGCTGTTTCCGAAAGCCACAGCTGGACTGATGGCGAGGGATTGAATCATGAGTGTATGGTTTAGTATTAGTTTACTTTCTGCAAATTAAATATCAGTTACACAAGTTGTTTATGATTACTTCCGAAAATCATAGCCGGTCTAATGATGAAGGGTCAGAAAATGAATTGATGTAATCTGATTTAGATTTATTTTGTTGCAATTTCAAATTTCATTAAGCATAGTTTCTTTTGTGTTTAGTTGGCAACAAGAATAGTTTGGTTTTCATGTTCACTAGTTTACTGTTTTGATTCATTAGATTAGCAGCACCTTTTCATTTCAGCAGTACACTTTTACTTTCTTTCAAGTCTTGTCATTGTAATTTTCAATTTGCTTTTAAAATTTTCAAGATTGGTAAATCATTATAGGGGATATCACTTCCTTGAACAAATATAACCAAACTTGTTTTTCATTTTAGAATTTCCATTTCACCTTAGAAAGACCAAAAACGACAAAAGTTAAGAAATAGGTTATCTTGCACATATAGTGCGCCGCACTTCATCAGCTTACGATTCCCGGATTGACAAATTAAATGCAGCAATTTAGGACACACTAAATTGACCAAACATTTTGGCGCCGTTGCCGGGGAAGTGTAACTAGGTAGCCAATTTCTTAAGAAAAAAAACATAAAATCATAAAAGAAGGGAAAACTTGATAACTTCTTGAAGTATGCTCTCCTCTTGCACCTAGTGTGATCTAGAGGATCAGAAAAGAGAGTTATTGGTTTAGTAATTTCTTAAGTATGCTCTCTTCTTGCACCTAGTGTGACCTGGAAGATCAGAAAGAGAATTATTAGCCCAACTTTTAAAAAATAAAAAATGACATGCATAGAGCAAGAGATTCTAGGGGAAGGTTTATAGCTAAAGCCAAGAGTTCAATTTTCACAACTCCATCTTCTTCAAGGCATATACCAGATTCACCACCATCTACCCCTAGCCTTAAGATTTTTGGAAGTCAAGGAACAGCTGAATTAGAGGATTCTCCTATACCACCTACTAAAACCCACTTAGAAAACAAAGAGACTTTTTCTCATCCTTCCTTGGTAGAAGAACTAGAGGACTATAAGGACTCTAAAGAAACTATCATGGCAGAGGAAGTAATAAATAGAGGTGGAGGTAGAAGAGGAGGAGATAATGGAGATAACAATGGTGAAGGAAATGATGGTAGAAATAGGGACAATTTGCTTGGATTCCCTGTAGTTGATGAGGAAACTCATGCAACAATGAAAAATATCTCACCATCTGTTCTCCCTAACTTTTATGGATTGCGAAGTGAAGATCCTGAAACATTTCTGTTTGAGTTTGAAGTAGTGTGCCTAACTTATGACTATATGGAAGATTCTCAAAAACTCAAACTGTTTCCTTCAACATTGAAGGGATCTGCTTTGAAATGGTTCATGGGATTAGCCACTCAATCTATCAGGACTTGGAATGATATGAAACAAAATTTTTTGGATAGATACTTGGATTATTGTATGCCCACCAATCACAAGGATGAGGTATTCAAAATGATGCAAAAAGAAGATGAAAATTTGGAAGACTTAATTGAAAGATTTCAATATAACTTGAAAAGAGCAAAGATGAGCAACTTAGATAATGAAACCTTGAAAGCCCTCCTATTAAAAGCCATTAGAGATGAATGGATAGACATTTTAAACATGATGGGGAAAGGAGACATTTCTCAACTTCCATTTCATGATATAACAGAACTATGTATCCAATTCTCAAGGGGAAAATCTAAAACTGGAAAAGGGCCTAGGGATTCTTCTCTTATTAGGGCTAACAAATCTGCAACTGGATCAGTAAGTAGGGCATAGATTGGTAATATGCTTGATGAGTTTAAAACTGATATCTTAGGGAGCCTTAGTGAACAACTAGACACCCTTAAAATCCAAAACAAGAAGAAAGCAGAAACAGATGCCTTAGCCATCTTTTGTCCGAAATGTAGAAAGAAACATGCTTTAAGAGAATGTCCCTTGGATGCCAAAGTTGTAGAAACATGTATGATTTGCTCAGAGAATCATGAGATCAAGGATTGTCTTTCAATCCCTGGACTCAAAGCTGTTTTTCAAGAAGATCCAAATTCAGTAGAATCTCTCTGTTTTGTCGCAAGGAGACCTTGGCAGGGACAACAATCTCAAGGGTTTAATAACCCTATGAATCTTCAAACCCCACCAAATTGGAATCCTTGGCAACAACATTGGCCCCAACATCAAAATTCATATCAGCCATGGGTACAGGGGATGCAAAATCCTTATGGGAGATTTGCTCAATTTTATCAATATCCTCCATCTTTTCAAAATCAACAAGCTCCACAACTTCCAAGCCCAAATCCACAACTTTCATTGCCATTTCCACAACAACAACCTTCTCAACAAAATACAAATCCTCAACTCATGCTCCCATACCAATAGAAGACAAATCAACTTCCAGCTCAGCCATTGCCAAATCCTAACAATAAGAATCCTCAAACTACTTATATGGTAGAAGGACAACAATTTCCTACCTATATGATCGTTCCTCTCAACGATGTACAACTCAGATCTGGTAGAGTTTTAGAAAAACCTTCTATAGACATTCAAGAGCAAGATACCTCTGAGGAGGACTCTCTTCAAGTCAATAAGGGTTCTGAGGAAGAATCTCTTCAAAATTCAAAAAATCAAAAAGAAAAAGAAAAGCTAACATCCACAACTCCTATAGTTGAGCAACCTGTATCTTCATCTACACCTCCTTTTCCGGAAAGACTACAAATTGATAAGGGGGTGGAAAAACAAATCTTGTTGCCTAACTATGACTTTCTAGATGAATTTAAGAATGTTTGTATCAAGATTCCATTGCTACAAGCCATTCGAGAAATTCCTATTCTAGCAAAAACCATAAAGGAGTTGAGTTTCAAAAGACCAGGAAGGAAGCTAAATGACACAAGAAGAATCCACCTGGTAGGAAAGATTGCAGACATTATGATGGGAAAAATTACCATGCAGAAGTATGTAGATCCAGGAAGTCCAATTGTTAAGACACATATAAATGGGATAGAAATTCCAAACACATTGATTGACTTAGGGGCTGCTATCAACATTATGAGTAGACAGACTATGGAACAGTTAAAACTTCCTAACCTTCTTTTACACCTACTTTATTGCAACTTGCAGATCGATCGGTTATTAAACCAGATGGTGTATTAGAAGATATTTCAGTCTCCTTAGATTCTTGGGAATATCCAGTAGACTTTATGTTTTTGACTCCCAAAAGTAATCTAGGAGGACATCCACTTATCTTAGGAAGACCTTGGCTGGCCACAGCTGATGCTTTTATTAGTTGTAGATCTGGAGACATGTACATTTCAAATGGTAATTCGACAAAGAAATTCAATTTGTATCCTCCAGCAAGAGAAATTACAGAAATAGGAGACAATGAATGGGTCGATGATGAGAACACTATACAACCTGTCTTTACCATTTCTGAAATTAGTGAGGATAGTCAAATTCTAAACACATTAGAAAATTTTGAGATATCTTCAGAATATGACCCCACACAATTTCAGTTGGAATCTGACATAGAATATTTATCATCAAGACAAATGTCTCTTTACTCTATGGAAGAGTTTGGTGGTTCTACTATTGAGATTTTTCCAGGAAAAACATTGAATATCAACAAACATTTGGAAAAGTCACAACAAGAAGAACTAACCAAAATCTTGCAAAAACATTCTACCGCATTTGCATGGGAGTATACTGACATGAAAGGTATTGATCCTAAGACTTGCATCCATCAGATCTATATTGAGGAAAACAGTAGACCAATCAGACAACCTCAAAGAAGGATGAATCCAAATCTTAGGGAGATAGTGAAAGAAGAGCTCCAAAAACTTCTTAATGTAAACTTCATTTATCCAATTTCAGATAGCCGATGGGTTTCTCCTTTGGCTATAGTACCTAAAAAGAATGGTAAATGGAGGGTATGCATTGATTACAGGGAATTGAACAAAGCAACTTTGAAGGATCACTTTCCTTTGCCTTTTATCGATCAGGTATTTGATACATTAGCAGGTAAAAAGTACTTTTCATTTTTGGATGGTTTTAGTGGCTATAATCAAATTCAGGTAGCACCTGAAGATCAAGATAAGACCACATTTACTTGTCCATGGGGAACTTTTGCCTACCGAGTGTTTCCTTTTGGGTTATGTAATGCACCAGCAACATTCCAAAGAGCAGTACTAGGAATTTTTTCTGATCTAATCCATGATTGTGTAGAGGTTTATATGGATGATTTTGCAGTTTATGGTAATTCATTTGAAGAGGCATTAGAAAATTTGGAAAAAGTTCTTATAAGATGTAAAGAAACAAACCTTTCATTAAGCCATGAAAAATGCTTTATGATGTTTACCGAAGGGATTGTTTTAGGACATCATATTTCAGGAGATGGGATTAAGGTTGATAGATCAAAAGTTGAAGTCATCTCCAAGTTACCTATTCCAAATTGTCAAAGAAATGTTAGAAGTTTTCTAGGATTTACTGGTTACTATAGAAGATTTATAGAAAACTTCACTAAAATAGCATCTCCACTCTTCAAATTGCTTACAAAAGACCGTGAATTTAAATGGGATCCTGATTGTCAATCAGCTTTTGAAACTTTGAAAACAAGAATATCTGAAGCACCTATCTTGAGAGGACCAAATTGGAAACTTCCTTTCCATATTTCTACAGATGCTTCAGATACAGCTCTTGGAGCCGTGTTGGGTCAAAAAGATTTAATTCCTTATGCCATTTATTACACCAGTAAAAATTTGACTCCCACAGAGTTGAACTATACTGTGACTGAAAAAGAGTTCTTAGCTCTTGTTCATGCAATTAATAAGTTTAGACATTACATAACAGGCTATGAAACTTTTATTCATACTCACCATTCTGCAATTAGATATTTAATGAACAAACCTGTTACTAATGGCAGAGTGACAAGATGGCTTTTACTTTTGCAAGAATTCAATATTACTGTGTTGGATAGACCAGGAAAACAGAATACAGTAGCTGATTTCTTGTCTAGGATTCAGAATACTAAAGAAGATTCTCCGGTAGAAGATAAGTTTCCTGATGAATATTTGTTTGCAGTAACTATTAAGACCCCTTGGTATGCAGATATTGCTAACTATTTGGTTACAGGGAAACTACCTTCACATTTATTTCCAAGAGAAAAAACGAAAGATTATTCAGGAGAGTTCAAAATATTCATGGATTTCTAACGAATTGTTTAAAACAGGGCCAGATCTTGTGATCAGAAGATGTGTCAGGGAAGATGAAATGCCCGATATTCTTAAGGCATGTCATGATGAACCATGCAGCGGACACTTTGCAGACAAAAGGACGGCCTATAAAATCCTCTCTTTAGGATATTATTGGCCTTCCCTCTTCAAAGATGCAAAACAATATGTCAAAAGGTGTGACAGCTGCCAAAGAGTAGGGAAACCTACCATTTCAAATGAAATGCCATTGCAACCACATGTACTCATTGAACCCTTTGAAAAATGGGCTTTAGATTTCATTGGACCTATTAATCCACCATCTAAGCAAAAGAAGTATATATTGGTTTGTACTGATTATGTTACTAAATGTGTAGAAGCTAAAGCATTAGTATCTGCTACTGAAAATTCAGTTGTTCATTTTCTTTATGAGGATATTTTTACTCGCTTTGGTGTTCCAAGAGAAATTGTAACAGATCAAGGGAGCCAATTCACATCAAACTTGGTGGAGAAGTTGATGGAAGAATATAAAATCAAGCACAGAAAATCTACTCCTTACCATCCACAAGCAAATGGTCAAGTGGAGTCCACAAACAAAGTTCTTGAAAGTATCATCACCAAAACTGTTCATCTACATAGAAGAGATTGGGGAGAAAGGCTTCCAGAAGCCTTGTGGGCCTACAGAACTACATGGAGGAATACAACAGGACATTCTCCCTATGAACTTGTTTATGGGAAAGAAGTCTTGCTCCCCATTGAGTTCCAAGTCAAGACCTTCAAGATAGCAGTTCAGTTGGGGATGGACTTATCAGAAGCCCCAAAGCATAGAATGGAGCAGTTGAATGAGCTAGATGAGATCAGACAAGAAGCAATTCTAAGAACCGATCTAGTTCAATATCAAAGAACTAAATGGCATGACAAATATATCAAAGAGAAGAAGTTTCAAGAAGGAGATTGGGCATTGTTATTTGACTCCAAGTTTAAAGATTTTCAAGGGAAATTTCAGACTCATTGGCTTGGGCCATATGAGATTGACAAGATCTTTAATAATGGAGCTGTAAGAATCAAGACCATCGATGAGTTTCAAACTCCTCTTATAGTGAATGGCCATAGATTGAAAGTTTATCAGAAGCCACTCTCTAAAGAGGATTTTGTCAAGTTGTTTCAAGAAAGTTCTGCAATCAGGCTGGTACAGAAGAATTCTTCTTCTCCACCAGCCTAGCTTTTGTTTTTCAAGTTAAAAAATAAAAAATAAAAAATAAAATGGTATAAGCCTGAAAACCAATCATTGATTGGCATTCTTATACAGAAAATATGGGGTGAAAATCAGGGACACCTGACACTCTATATTTTCCAAAAAAAATCTGTCTTTCATTTCATTTCATTTCACCACCCACTCCATTTCATTCCACTTCATTTCATTTCATTTCACTTCATTCCACTTCATTTCATCCATTCCATCAATAAAAATCTTTTTTTATGACCATTTCCATCTGGTCATTTGTCATTTGTTCATTTCTATTCAACCAAGTAATAGCTGTGTCAGTTTCCGCAGCTGACATCTGTTTCCGCAGCTGACTCCAGTTTCCGCAGCCAGAAGCAGATTCCGCAGCTACTACTCTGTTTTCAAAGAGAATGTACAGTCAATTGTTATTTCTATAATTATGAAATAAAATGCAGGAGAGAGGATCAATGGAACATTCAAGACACTAATGAAGATCAATCAGTTGAAGACCAAGGGCAAAAGCAAGGATTCCAAAGGTATGAATAAAGTTTATTTCAAATAGTATTGAAAAACACATTTTTATATAATTTTAAACTATGAGCTCTACCCATTGCGCACAATGATTATATTGACAGTCCCGTAACCTTCCACGATCTCCATGTTATCCTCTTGCATTTATTCACAAACGGTTTCATCATTGAAATTCCGATTCTCACTCATGTTCCAATATCCCACCGTAGATAATGAGACGTATTTGAGTTGACAAAGGACTCTTACAAGCCGCATAACTTCATAATCATTGATTGAAACGTGTTCATATTTATTACACAACCACCAAAATTCAAAACGCGGCCGAATGCATTATACTTTGTTAACCTCTTTGTCGTGTCTCTGTCGTGTTTACAAAACCCCACTCTACTCATTTTCACTCCCTGTTTCACTCCATTTCGTTCCTTTTGCTCACTCTCACTCCCGTATATCTACCCACAGCCTTACTCCATTCCGTTTATGGTGCTCATTTCCATTCTATGATACATTCCCACAGTCATTGTGCTCGATCCTGTGTATTCAGTCGTTCCATTTCCACTTAAACCCGCACAGAGGCAAACTTGTGAAGCACAGAGAAGTGAAATGGGAAAATTATTAAGGGCAGAGCCGGAAGGACCGAAGTTTATAGAGGGATATCCGCAAGCAAAAGAGATGTTGAGGAAAGCTAAATGGCTGCGTTTTATTCAGAAATTCAGGGGTTACCACAAAGAAATTACGAAAGCGTTTGCAAGGTCATTTGATGGCTCGGAAGCAGAAGTTGGAGACCTCAAGTTTTTGGTCAATGAAGCATCAATAGCAACAGCCACAGAGCTTCTTCAGGAGGGAGAACGTTGGTTCAAAAATAAAAGTATCAGTGATGAGGCATGGAGAACAATTCTACGAAATCAAGGTATGGATATCACTGTTTTCAAAAGAGGAATCCCTGTGCATGCAATAAAAGAAGAATGGGCCACTTTGCTACTAATTGTTCAGAAATTTATTACATGTGAAGGCCGTTTTGGGTCTATGTACATGTACCATACTAGGCTATTGATGAATTTTCTAGAAAACCAAACTCTCAATCTCCCTTATTTTCTATTCAATAGCTTGAAGAAAATGGCTGTAACTGTTCAAAAACACTTAGGAGATGTAGAGCCTCATCTTTATCACCACGGCCTTATAAAAATTCTGATTGAAAAGGAGCTAAAGGAAAGAAAAGATACATGGGAACAATTCCTAGTTAGAAACTTCTTTGAAGAACCTCAGGAAATTTCTGAAGGTAGTTCAATTAGAAGGAGTAGAAGAAAGAGAATGAATGTTGAAACCCAAATTGCTCCTACTCAGGAAATTCCCGCAGCTAGCACAACAAAAAGAAGTAGAAGGAAAAGAACAATAGATGAAATCCAAAATACTTCTACTACTACTATAAAAAAAACTGATAGGGAAGAGAGATTGGTAAAAAGGAAGAAGAAGGAAATCAAAGCTAAGAAGCCAATAATACCAAAAGGGAAATAAATTATTGAGGCTGTCCATAAAACTCCTTGTTCTGAAGAAGAAGATCACCAAATACTATCTGAAAGATTAGTTTATCTTCAAAAACAGTCATCTATATCCAAGAAGGCAGAGACAGGAAAACAAGAACAAAAGGGTAGTGTACCACAGCATGTGAGGAGAAGCAGCAGGCTTAAGGGAAAATTGAGAAAAACACAAATTAAAGGTCCTCATTTCATTGATTTGGGTGAGGAGACATCTGAACAGTCTCCAACTGACCATAGTCCATTTCAGTCAGTTAGTGAACCTGACTCCTTTCACTCCCAATCAGACAATGAGCATACTCCATCTTATTCTCAGCAAAATATTGATGTAAGCCCTCCTCAGCCAGATTTTGAACATAATTCTCCCTTGCAGCATTTTGGGGACAGCCCAATGAAAATGACACCGGAAGTAGACCCCAAGCAGCAGGAGGTATATGACTATATAGAATCCTTGGAAAAGGCAGCCACAGGTTCAAGTACCTCTTCCATTCAGCCTCATACATTGCAGGATGATTTAGTTCAGTCATTAAAACAGGAAATTTTTGAGCTGGAGCTTTTAAATCGGCACATCAAAAATGAAAATGAAACACCGAAAGAGCAAGGCAAACTGGACAAAATCATCCATGATAATACTATGTTACATTTGGGTATTTGGCAAAAGAAGAATAAGAAATTAAAAAGGAAATGCCAAAAATTGAGCAGAGCACTTGTGAATATCAAATTTAGGTGCTTAATGAAGAAACCCAGAATGATGGCAGTACCAAAGAAGAAGAGAAGGGGATTGGATGTGTTGGCTGAAGTATCAAGGCACATGAACTGAACAAAGAGTATCAAAATTTTGGTTGCATGAGGACATGCAACACCTTCACAGTGGGGGTATGTTGAGTCCCAAATTTGCATTTTTTCCATACACTTTTCCATACCTTTTTCACTCACCTAAACCTCCCAAATTGTCAATATCATGTGCAAAAGGGTATCTAACATGGTTTTTAATTATGTTTTTGTGTTTTATATTTGATCTAGATTTTGTTCATTCAGCTGCGGAATCTTGCCACTTTCCGCAGCTATTTTGTGGAAATCTATGCTACAGGTGTCTACAAGGGAAACGAGCCACATGGGCAGGCTAGGAATGACGTGGACATGGTTCGTGTCCTATTGGTTCAAGCAAACTCGTCCAAAGAAGCCGCGGTCAAAGCCGTCCACGTGGAAGTCAACTATGGAGTTTCATGTCGGCTGGACTCTGTTTCGTGGCACATAAACATCCATACGGCCGTTTCTAAGCTTGCGGAGGTTAAATCGACATCTGTGCAGAGCTCTGGAGTTGAATTCAAGCATCCACCTTCCGTAGATTCACTTTCCAACACGGCCATACTCCCATATCCGTGGACGTAGTGGTCTACGTGCTCTCTGCCATCATGAACTTTAGGAGACATTTACAGTTTATTGTTATATATATAGCGTTTCATGACACGCACACAAAGAAGTTGTTAGCGATAGTCATTGATGTTAGTGAAAAACTCGTTATCTTTCGTTCGCTTTGTAGTGATTACGCTGCCCTTGAGCTCAACACTACCATTCTGTAATGAACTGCTTTTTAATATGAGAAGACTCTGTTTTTCAACTTAATTCGTGTTTGAGGATCGTTACCAAGGCTGTGTAGAGGGCCCCTGCTCAGCTAAGGTTTTGTGTATTAGTGTATATTTCTCATTTAATTTCTTTAAAAGTCATTGTATCATAATCCATCCATATGTTCATACTTTGCAGTTGTTTCATTTCTGTTTATACATTTCCATAATTTCCATTTCATTTCTGTCTTTCATGTTTTATGATTGTTAATCAATGATCAGTTTTCTTGATTGCAGGTTTTAGATAGACAGCCCGGGCATTTTCATAGCATTTTGACTAATGACATGAAACTAACATTGTTCTGCTGCTAGTTTGCTTTTCATAGCTTTTGTTTAACTTCGCCTTGCTTTGTACATTTCAAGCTTTGAGAATCTCGATCTCGCAGTTAAATCTCGGACTTCTGTCGCTCATAGCGTCTTCAGTTGCCTCCGAAAGCCACAGCTGGACTGATGGTGAGGGACTGCATTATGAAATGTGTAGTTTAGTATTAGTTTCTTTTCTGCAAATTTAGATATATTAAGTTGCTCATAGCGTCTTCAGTTGCCTCCGAAAGCCACAGCTGGACTGATGGTGAGGGACTGCATGATGAAATGTGTAGTTTAGTATTAGTTTCTTTTCTGCAAATTTAGATATATTAAATCATGTATGACATCTTCAGTTGCCTCCGAAAGCCACAGCTGGACTGATGGCGAGGGATTGAATAATGAGTGTATGGTTTAGTATTAGTTTACTTTCTTCAAATTAAATATCAGTTACACAAGTTGTTTATGATTACTTCCGAAAGTCATAGCTGGTCTAATGATGAAGGGTCAGAAAATGAATTGATGTAATCTGATTTAGATTTATTTTGTTGCAATTTTGAATTTCCTTAAGCATAGTTTCTTTTGTGTTTAGTTGGCAGCAAGAATAGTTTGGTTTTCATGTTCACTAGTTTACCGTTTTGATTCATTAGATTAGCAGCACCTTTTCATTTCAGCAGTACACTTTTACTTTCTTTCAAGTCTTGTCATTGTAATTTTCAATTTGTTTTTAAAGTTTCAAGTTGGTAAATCATTATAGGGGATATCACTTCCTTGAACAAATATAACCAAACTTGTTTTCATTTTAGAATTTCCATTTCACCCTAGAAAAACCAAAAACGACAAAAAGTTAAGAAATAGGTTATCTTGCACATATAGTGCGCCGCACTTCATCAGCTTACGATTCCCGGATTGACAAATTAAATGCAGCAATTTAGGACACACTAAATTGACCAAACAGGTCCCTGCCTAGAAGTTGTGTTCCTATAGAACACGATCGCGGTGGCAACTTGACAGAATAACCGTAACCAGTCGCGAGGTACTCCTACTACCTGCCTCTGGATGGCCTCGGGCAAATCTTCCACTGCAGCCATAGGCACTTGGTGGGTTAACCCCTCCAAGTTCCTCTGTACGGCATGGAGGGTTCTGTCTGGGTCTACTGTATCTGCCTCGCCTCTGCGACGCTTATGTCGTGGGTAACCCTCAAGTCGAACTGGTCCAATATCTGTTTCATGATCATTTTAAAATTGTAAGACATTTTGAATCCAATCAAAAACATGTTTGTTTTTCACATTTTTTCATACATATTGAAAAAATCCAAAAAAATTATATAAGTCAAAAAATTGCAAACTTACCGACTGTGCCCCATGCCACGCCTGGTGGAAGGACAAGGTCTGGATCGCCTCGGAAATCCATCCCGGCATAGGGATAGTCTTCCATAGCGATGATTTGTTCTCTCCACCAAAGGAAGAACTCATCATCCCAAGTGGTTTGGGGAACTTCACTTTCCCCCAATCTCTTCATCAAGTTAGCCCATCGGGCAATTCTTGGATCTCTCGGGCTGCTGATAGAAGAGATCACTTTGGGTCTCAACCCAGGAATCTTCTCGAAGAAGAATGTCATCAAAATTGTACCATATCCAAAATGTTTTGTCTTTGATTTTAGGATAGAAGTCAATTGTTGCTTCATGTTCATCAGTAGAGCCGTGCACCAATCATATAAATGAGTTAAGCATTCCACTGCTATACTCATTTGAGTCCTAGATGCCTGGTGTAGGGAAGCAGATCCTGCCACCTTGCTAATGGTAAAAAGGAGGATTTTTATGTACAAGTCTCTTAAATCTTTTATCGCAATTTGAGTTCCAACTTTCTTAGAACCCTCTACGTAGTAGACGTGGATGTAATCTTCCACGGTTAGCCCTCCCAAAGGCTTACCATGCAAGTCTATTGGCTCCCCCCTCCGGGAGAGTCCACTAATAAAATAGATATCTTCCACCTCGATGCGTATGGGCATTTGATCTATAATGAAGCAGTCTTCTTCCGGTTCCCAATAGTTCACAAGCATTTCGAGCAACCGGACATTACTCTTCATATTTGGCATTTTGAAAAACTTGAGCAATCCACAATTTCGGAGAATATTCAGTGATACTTGGTCCTGCATGACTTCATTGTCAATGGCACTGTGTTCACGCTCTCTCCAAGATATAGTCATCCTGAAAAATTTCAATAATTCGTTCATTAGCTACGCATTTTTTCACTTTGGGTTGCGCATACACAACTTTCTTTGTGCACAGTCGCGTATATATGCGACTTGGTCATTATAAACCTGCGTATGCGCAAACCCGTGATTTTTAGCAAATGATTCTACAGTGAAAATCCCTAATTTTTAAATTATGAACGGACAAAGTGAATAGAAAGGATGAATTAAGAGCTTACCTGACAAATTCGGTGAAGTTTGACGATCGATTGCTCCTATTTTGACGAAAGAGGATTTTTCTCCACAACACTTTTTCCCAAATCAGCAATGTAACAATGAACCAAATATGAGGTAACTTGTCTATTTATGCCCAAAAAGTTGAAAATTTTCGCAAAAAATTGTTATGCTTATTTTCTTCAATCTATCTTAAGCTGCATAATCCGGATGCTTGGAAGTGCCCAGATTGGTATATTTTCAGGTACATTTTGATGAATTTGAGATTTTTCCTGATTTTTGATCCATGACTGCTGACCCGTCATGGAAGGTATATGATCTTCATTGGCATATAGGTTAGGGAATCCACTTTCCGTTTCATTTTGCATACTAGCCTCCATTCTGATCACTTGTCATAGGGTCGATCCCATCAGGTCATGAGTATTACACCCATTTCACTCGCCGATTATTTAATCATGACTTGGTGGTAGAGCCTTCCTTTACATGGGCTTCCTAGTTAGTTCCTCGCTATCACTTGTTGCCCATGCTACGTTTTATGTAGGCTCGGGAGTCATCTTTAGTCCCGCCATGACTTATGTGTTGAAGCTTCATTCTTCTTCTTCCTCACTATCATTTTTTCTGGCTATTACCCTAGAGGCTCCCTGGTGTTGTTGAGTTGTATTACTGCATTGCATATTGGCTACTTGTTTATCCTGGCCTTTAGCCAGCTTTATTTTGGACTCAATGTTTAAGCCAACTTTTGACCTTGCCTATTTGTATAAGTTAACCATTGCATGCACTTGGCTATCGCGACTTGACACCCTTTTACCCATGGATGGAACATTCCTTTGAGTATCGCTTACTAGTTTCCGCCACTGTGCATTGAGCATAGGATCGTTCCAATCCCAGGAACTAGTGCATCTGTTTCTTGATACTCGTTCTATCCATTGTACCATAGCATTCTTTTATTCTTTTTCAGGCTTATTATATGAAAAAGACAAAAAAATCAAATATAAAAAAAAGAGCGGGAACGGGATGTATCTTCGTTATTTTGATGGCAGTACAGAGTCAGTTTGTCGCCCTTGAACAAAGCACATATACTTATATATATTTCCTTCATTTGGGATGGTTCTAGTTTGACCTAGGTTCAGCCTTTACCATGTTTCACTTGTCAGTTCTCCCCCGGCTGGTTATCTCTTCCAATCATATGGAGAGTTTGTTTTGCCTCCTGCAAGACAGACTTATACAGTGTCACTTTTTACTGCCATGGTCATCACAGAGTCGTGCTTTTTTTCAAGGGAAGTCTAGCCTGAGTCGGCCATTCTGCGGTGTCTCTTGACTCATTATTCAGTCGGCCTTCCCGGTCTTGTCAGTATCATGTTCTATCACATCAAATGTTTTGGTCTTCTGCTCGTGCTGGTTTGAGAAGGTCCCCATTGACTTCTTGCCGGCGGGTTTGTCTCTTATCGACTACGACACATTGCTCTGAGAGCAAACCTAGAGCCGCACCTTGGGCCTATTTCCATTATTGATAGGTGACCTCGTGATCAGCATTTGATCATCATCATGGGTCTTTGACTGAGTGGTTTCCCCTGTGTTCGACGTCAGCACACATTATCACACTTGGGATTCGTGCAGTACCTTGATTTCCATTTGACCCTATCGGTGGATTTCTCGCCTCTGTGTCAGATTTCATTATTGGTTGGTTCAGAGGGTTTCTTCCGTGTGCTAGCTTCATCTTGTGCATGTCGGAAACGTACTTCGATTTTGGTTCCATCACTCTACTTCGTCTGATTCCTTCCAAATCTTGGCCTGCGGGTTACACTCGCGCTGGACTGATGTGGGATGCCTTAATGCCTTCCTTCCAGCAGATCTTTTCCCATCGACTCCGACTCATTGCTCTGGGAACAAGATCTAGAGTCTTTTTGTCAGTACCTTAGGGTTTGCAGTCATCAGTGGCAGACTCTTCGCTATCGACAGTGGGGATTCATCATTGCCTCCTGATTGGTAGATTCTTTCAAGTGTTCGACTTCAAATCATTTATTCGCACTTGTTAGATTGTACTGGGGCACCTTGACACTCATTTTCATTATTGGTGGGTTGTCTCGCGTTGGTTAACGGTATACATCATTGACCGGTAATCCAACGATTTCTCACATGGTCGACTTCAGCTCATTTATTCCCATTGTGTAGAATTGTGCCGTCGTGATCGGTGAAGACCTCGGGTTGCATCAGCATTTTTCGGTTCACTTTTGACAGTCCATTCAGTTTCTGCCAGTGATGTCGTTCACCCTTATATGTTGCAGTGTCAGTACAGTAGCATCCTATATGTTGGCTCCCGAGTTGCGTGATTGTACCATGAGTTCCACCCCTTATGATTTGGTACTTGGAGATTTAGTTACTTATATGATCAGACATCCAGTTTCAGCATCATTGATCAACTTTCTATATGTGATACTTAGACATTGATTCTGACTTGTACTTCTGGGCCATGCTCAGATGATTCATTGTGTACTTTCAGTTCAGTTATACTTGTATACATTTTGGATATATTCTGTACTTTCGATATGATGTATTTTTGACTGAGCATGGGTATGCCTGCCTCAGCATGAGTTGAATCTCTGTTTTCTTTCATTGGTTTTTGGCAGGCCGAAATCTAGTGAAGTCCTCTCTTGTCCCTGCCAAGTTCTTTCTATGTGCATAATACATTTCGGCCATCATGTACCCCTCTGACCTCATATATTAGGGGGCATCTGTTATAGCATCATTTTTCACCCTCATGTGATTCATGATTGTCTCTATGGCCTTGGGCACCCATTCCCACAGACTTGAACAAAATTCATTAAAAAACAGTGTTAAAAATCCCATACGCGGTTATGCCCAGACTTTTCTGCGTGTATACGCGAGTCCACATGTACTTTTCCGCGTATGCCATTAAAATCATTAAAAAATATATAAAAATTCCCTATTTTTGGGCTGGGTTGATGGTTACTCCAGTAGTTCAACCACCCCAGCACGTGGCCAACTATTTCCAACTGATTGAAACTACTTTGAGGGAGTATAAAAGCCCCTCATGTGCATGGCCTAAGGGAGAGAGAAATTTTATAGATATTATACTCTGTTGGAATCCCTAATTCAAGTCTGATTTCCCGTGCCTCTTGCACTTTCCCAGATTTATACAGGAAACCCTTGTTTCCTAGAGATGTTCATCCATTTATATGCCATCTCGAGTGCACAAGTCTTGAAAGTATCTTAGCGAGGCAAGGGCGGGATGGATCCGGACGACGGTCTGTTCGAAGATTGTGGAAGGATTCAGGGGATCTCTCCACTTTTTATTTCTGTACATGCTGTTCGCAATAATGAAGAACCATCTTGTTCCTGAACTTATGTGTTAATGTTTACTTGTATATGTGAAAAGATTATCATTTAAGCATTTATTATTGTTTACATAATGTTTCACATGGATTACACTAACATTTAGGAGCAATATACGCGGTACAACTAGGTTTTCGTGCACGTTCTTTCTTGTTTTTCAGGTTGAAGAGGAAGAAGGGTTGCTGGGGGTTTGGACCCCGCGGGATCTACATCGAACGTAGGACTACGGGTGAGTTCTACTATCATTGTTATCTAGTTTTTAGCATTTAAGTGTGGTTGTGTGTGAGTCCTTCTGAATAGCATGCCCTGATCTATGGAGGTTTTGACCCAACAAACCTCTAGGGTGTTTTTCCCTGAAACATGAAGCTGAATGGGTCATAAGGTATCCAGTAGAAACTTTTTTGTAATCTGAGATGGTCTTCTAATATTCTTTCAGCTTCTTGCCCAACATCTCTAGAGTTACAAATAAAGGGACCTAATTGACTTTTGATCCTGAGTTGAGCTTTCTTCTTTGCATTACATAAATGAACTATATCTGAATTATTCATTTGCCTGAAGTATTCTAATGCAAAGAGTCTCATTGGAACATATTTTGGAAATTTGAATGGACATAACTCACATCCATATATTCTTATTTCCGTGTGATTTTGGTATAAGTACCAATCACCAATTTTGTATTGCTTTGAGAGCTATAGAGTTTGCTTGATTTCATTGTTGAGTCTTGGAGGAGAAACTCCTGTCAACAAGGTGGTTGCAGGGTATATACAAAGATCAATAAAATAATTATAGGAATAGGGAGAATCTCGAGAACTATGGGTGATGGCAGACCAAAAGATAACAGAACTAGGATTCCCTTTGGCATCAAGCTTTTGGACATAAAAAGGGAAATTGTCCGATTGATAAAAAACCATAAGATGATAAATAACAGAAGAATACTTGAATACTCTTTCATTATCCAATCTCATGAATTGATCATGGATTTTGTCTGCAATGTAGGATGAAAAATCATACTTGACAGCAGGAGGTTGTCTAGGGGTGAAAATAGATAATAATACTAGGGTTAGTTGGTCAACATATTCACTAGTATTAAAGCCCATTATAAAGGATATCATATTCAGAATCAGTCTACCCTCATCAGTGAAGAAAGTGTAACTATAAGGGGGAGGGCCTTTAGGCTGATGATCAGGCAACATAAAGGTTTGGCATAGGCGATTTAATTCTTCATGGGATAGTTTGGTAGATTTTTCAAGTAATTATCCCATAGACAGGGGAGTGAGGGCTTCACCAGGTTGAAATTGCAGCATTTCATTGATATACTGAGCGGTAATGGGAAAAAGGACATTTTGACTTGGAGATAAAACCGCTCGTTGATTAGGATCATAGTTTGCATGACAGAAATGGATTATTTCAGGGAAAATGTGGACAGAGGGAAGAAGATACATGGGAAGATTAGATTCCCATAATCCTAAATTGTTAGAACCCTTCAAGTAATTGTCTCTGCAGTGGCCCCGGCTGCGGGTGATTATGGTCGATAGGACTGAAGGGAGGTCGCGGGACGGCGCATGGCTTAGCCACATGGCCTCCCGCAGGCAGAATTTATTACCCACTGCAGCGAAATTTGAGCCAATCCACAACCCTACGCAACATTTACGCCGGTGGGCAGGTCGAGGCGGAAAGCCTCTCAACATGTACCCGTCTTGCTCATCCTCCATATTCACTCAGCTCTTCATTGCCCTCTCTCGCCTGCTCTTAACGCATCTCTGCAACAGCCTACTAAGCTCCATGTCGATGCAGCTTCGACCCCTTAGTTACAGATGATCCCAGGAAGCAAATTCGCCTAGTTTCTGCACTCAGGTGGGCAGGCGCTACCAGATAGGCTGTTGCATTGAATTTCTACCTGGTTTTCACTTCGCTCACAGTCCTTATTGCCCCCAACTTTTTGCTACCTCGCTTGAGTTCTTTGCTCCTTATCCCACCTTGCTGCCTCGCTTCTCTATTGTTCTCCCTTCTGGTCTCTGTGATACCATGCCTAGGCTCAGGCATAGGCTGAGATGCCGACGAGGCAGCACGCGTGGCCCCTCCACCAGCCATCATCACTCTCATTCTACCACCTCGATGTCGTCCTCCTCCGGAGATCTCTTTGAGCAGCCTCCTCGCGCGAGAATCCAACATGGCTATGAGTGCAGGCGTACTACCCCCTCCCCCCCCAGGCGACGCTCTGCCATCCCTAGACCTTCTACTGAGTCCTGCCCCGCGCCCTCTACTCCCCTCCAGAACCCCTCCACCGCTATCTTCCACTTCCAGAGCAATTCCGAAAGACCCCTGATCATTACTACCGTCACCGTATCTTTCAAAGAAATCTCCGAGATAGCTCCTGTACCCCCTCCTGCTGCTCACACAGTCAATTTGCCTGCGTCCCCTTCTGCTTTGCACGCCACCATGCCCGCAGGTTTTGATGCTTCGCGCAAAGGTGGGGAGAGCAGCTCCAGTATCCCTCAGGCCGAAGGGATCCAGGTTGGAATTCGCGATGCTGGCGCTACTGCTGCTCAAAGCGGACCGAGCCACAATGATGAAGAAATGGGATGGTGCAGAGTCGAAGAATAATTGCCTTCAGGCGACTATGGTCTCTAGCTGCGCTCCATGCATAAGTAATTTTGTTCCATCTCTATGATTTTTTTGTTGTTTCTAATTCCAACAGGTCTTGGTATGTCACCGTTAACTGCCTTTCTCAAGGTAGGGCAAGAACTCAGAATGAGTCGGTTTCCCCTCGTGGGTGGCTCAGTTTTTTTGTTTGGTTTTTATGTGTTAAAGCTGGTTTCCTCGGATGAGGCAGCTCTCAAACAATTCTTGGGCTGGTTTCCCCTAAGGGCGGCTCAATTTTTGTTATTTTGCTGACAGTATGCCTCATGAAAGCCATGAAAGATATGTACCAGATGTTTCCATAATAGATTTAGATTTACTTAGAAAAAAAAATTGTCTCTGCAGCGGCAAAACATTCGAAGGGGACTGTCATTGAGAACCAAGTCTTTAATTTGAAAATCTCTGTCTACTAATGGTAAGTAATCCAAGTCTCTGTGAGGGGCATTAAATGGGGCAACATTTAGAGCTAAGGGAACCTCCATTTCTGGTTCTTGTGGATTCAGAAATGAATTTGGGGTTTTGTGAAAAACAAGCACAATTACCAGTTTTGGGAATATAATTACAATTCTGGGAATGAAAAAGACCAAATTGAACTTCTTTTCAGACTTTAGTGTGGAATTAACACCAGAACCAGGACTTTTTACAGAGTTTAGCGGGAAAATGGAGTAAATACCTGTTTACGGGAAATGAACAAAGATTAAACAAGTACAGGCTATGGCGAATAAAATCTGAATTACTTGTCTACAATTATCTTCAGCAAAGCATAATTGATGGCGCTTGATAGTTTATTTTTAAAATTCTCTGCATGGGACTTTGGTCGTTCATAGAATAATGAAAATGATGTGGGCATAACTATTTTATTCACAAAGTCCAAGGGGTGACGAGTTTTTTTAATTATTTTATGGATGACGTCAGCAAGTACGGTAGATGAATCATGGGAGGATAGGTGGTAAGTGGTTTCCATCGCACTGCTTTTGGAGAAAGGCGGTTTTGGACGGATGGGCAGCGATAACATTCAACGAATGATGTGTGGCATGGCACTGTTTGGAAAACCGTCAGTCCATCGTGCGTTATAGTTCGGATCAGGATGGCTAGCGAAATGGATAATAGCCGTAGATCTTGAACGGGTCGATCGAACGGTTGACGGGACAGGGAGATGACGAGGTTTTAATGGCGTGGGCCCGACGTAATTAAAGTTAATTAATCTCAACAGGAGGCGTTTGATTGGTGGAGTTAGGTTATTAATCAATCGTAAGGATTAATTAATTCCTTTGTTTAAAACGTGGAAATGTGATCAGGAAAATGATTTTCGAAAGATTTTTACCAAGGTTAATGGGATTCTGACTTAGGTTAGGGAGTCTGGCAAGGGGAAAATATACACAAAGATGGGTTATTTTGAAGTTTGATTTGAATTAAACTTCGGGTTTATTTTTTGTTTTAAACATATATAACATATGTTTAAAGTTTTTTTCATATATTTTTTATTATATGGTAATTAAACCAAAACGATTTGCTCACCATAGGGGCAGGAATAATATAAGGATATATTTTAGTCAAAGGGGGTATAATAAGGGGTTTTTTATTTGAACATATGGGAATTAAATACTTTGACTAAAATTATAATAAGTGGGTTTTTTGGGTATTTTATAAAAAGGAACTATATATAATAGGAGAAAGTTATTTTTGTAAGGAGTTAATACATAAAATTAATTTTAATATGACAAATGAGCAAAAGCGCTAAGTATAAAACATTAAAATAATGTATTTATCGTATGCTTGCATGAGGAGAGTTTTTATGTGAAATATTGTATGATCTTTCCTAAGTAAAAATGGGATTTTACTTAGGAAAATATTTTTAGAAGTGAATGAGTGTGATGATGAATGATTTTAAGCACTTAGGTATTTCCAATTATTAGGCTGAGGGTCCGGTCCCTCCAAAAGTCAAGGAAATGCCTTGAGCCCCTTTAACCTTCAAATGCCTTAGTACTTAGGGGAAATTAGTGAAATCTTTAGGGAAAAACTGAGAGGGGAAGTTAATGATCTGACTTTGCTTGAAATTTTCTAGTGTATTGTCTGCCTTATCACTTGTGATGAAAGTAAAAGATTTCACACATATAAAGCCATTATTCATCACATGTAATTCTGCACATCATCTACCTACCCTACTTACTTTACCCTACCATTTTCTCTTCTTTATTAGGGTGCACTTAGACTGGCAAACCCTTATCGCACTTTTCATTTACATATGGAAACCTATCTAATTCTAACCTTATTACATCCAAGGGCTCAGATTAAACTGTTGAGCTCCTTTTATTTACTCTACCTATCTACTTATATGCCAAGATTAAACAGTTTGGTTAGATTTTTATTCTCTAATTCTAAAACATCAAATTGAAAAATGAATTAGCCAAGTTTACACTGTTTGACCATTCATGAATTGTGGCATAAAATACAAGTTGCACACAATTTTATTACAGAAAATGAAATAATAGTGGCATTTAGACTTGCACACTTTCCTGGTCTATTTTTGTTTGGGGTTCATTTATTTCACTTTTTTGACCATTTTACCCTTTGAATTTTCTTTTAGGGTATACCCTCTTTTCATTTTTAAAATTTTTTGATTCTTTGAAAATATGGAAAACCTTTGCAACAAGAAAAGGTATGAACATATTACATAGCTCATCAAGTCAATCATGAAATATGACACCTATTGGTATAGGAGTCTAACAGATTCATTGTCTTGTTCCAGTTTTGATTTCAACTGCATCAATTTCTAGAGGAATGAGTTATCGCTACTGTATCCTCGATTGATGTTTGCTGAGTGAATAGTTGGATTTCAGAGCATTTGAGTTTATGTTGTTGTAGTTAGATTTATTTTTCAAGCATCCGTTTACTTTTGCATTTGAAACATTGTACTACATCTCACAAGGCATTACTCTTGGATAAATTACAGCCTCAGACAGAGTACACTCTTGAAATAAAAAGTTGTTCCCGGATTGATAATTACTGTAGGATAAATAGGCATTAAAAAGACACCTTTTATACCTCAACATTCTGGTAGAGAAATTATTTTTAAAATTACATCAATAGTAGACATAGTATGGACACAGCCATTTGTCATAAGTAGTCTACTGTATCATGAATAATAAAACTCTTCGCAGCCTGGATGGTGGAAACTAGATCTAGGGTCTTGATTTGCGCTTCCCGAACTAGTACGATTCTATCCATGTGATTGATTGTGTCGAAGTCGAACATGCTAGAAACCACTTGATTACCAGTTAATGATGTGAAATGTTAACAAGTGTGAGAGAAACCACCAATAATGACAATGGCTCTCAAAGTTCTTAGTACAATACAAGAAGTGTGAATGAATGATTTGCATTCGAACACTTCACGGAATCATTAGATCGAAGGTAAATGATGCAACCTGTCGTTGAAGGCAAGAAACCTGCCATTATGGCATGCAAATCCCAAGGTACTGATAGGATTTTAGATCAAATTTCTAGATGATGAGCTGTCATCGATAGAAAGTGACCTGTCGTAGGAAAGCCTATGACACGAAACCATTAGATCAAGTTTTGAAGAAATTTTAGCAAGGAATGACTCACGGATGGTCAACGCGAATGGAGACAAATGATTGCAATGAAGTGTCTATTTGAACTGTCTCTTGAACACATAACGACACTGCATATGGTTTGGTAACAATTTACCTAAAGCTAATACCCAGAAACCGGCTGAAGAATTTCAATGTGGTTTGATTAACTATTAGACAAAGGATTTTCCCAACCCAGGTACAAGTGTGAAAAACATTTCGTGTTCAAGAGTGGTATACTGATTTTAAAACAAGGGTGACAATTGGATTCATTTTCTCTTTCCCCCCCACCATTACTAGCAAGTACCTCTTTATTTTTAACAAGTTTGAGGAGGATAGCATTTTCTTGTTGTGTAAGCTCATCCTTCGGATGAGTCCAACTTAGTATTACAATTGAACCCTAAGAAGGAGTGGTTCATGCTTGTTTTTAATCAACATGTCCTTTACTGTTAAATTTTAACGAGTCCAGTATAGGTGAAACTCGGTGTTTTTCAATTTTAGGGAGTCAGAAGAAAAACATAAGAAAACTCTGAGGTTGTACTTTTTCGTAAATTTAGTCTCTCAAGCCCAAAAAAGGATAAATAATACAAGAGAGAATTCTATTGACCATGATTAGTCAACATATGCCTTTTTCGTAAATAGTCCATTTTAGTCCGGAAAAGGGGTAAAATTATACTAAAAGGACGACTATTCATTTCCTTTAACGAGCTCGAATAGTCAAGTACTTAGCGATATTTTCATGTTTAGAGAGTCTGAAAAGGGCTTAAAAGAGAAATCCAAGGTTTCAATTTTTCGTAATTTTCAAGAGTTTGAAAAAGTGATAAAAGTGTACTCATCATCAAAATAATTCTTTTCACCGGAAAAATATGCATTCTACACTATTCTCTTCATTTCTATCTGACTAAATTCTCTTCTTAGGCTTTAAAATCATTTTTTGAGGAGAAGTTATGTTTAAAATTCGACTCTCGAGGGTCTGCGGGTCATACATGTGTTACCTGCGGACCCATATAATTTTCTTAAAGGAAAATTATTGGGCTATCATGGTTTTCGCGTAGAGCACGTGCAGACATCTGTAATGTTCCTTTTTCAGGATTGCTCATAAAACATGCATAAAAAATGCTCTTCCAGCAACATATGCAAAAAAATACTAAAATGGACCATTGGATCCCATAAAATAATCAATATGAAATATAAATCCAAGAATAGAGCTGAAACAAATCAAACTAGGTGGGCTAAACAGACCTCCCACACTAGTGTAGCTAAAACTAGTGAAAAACCACAAGACTGCAAAATGTCGGAGCAGCTGCTCAAGGGACTGTGTAGTCTAAGAGAGGGTTTACACATAAAATGATAGTAGAAGCATATATCTACTCATATATTTATAAATAATGCTAAAGTACAAAAATCTAATCTCCTATACAAAATACAAGACAACCCCGCAAGGGTTTCTTGACAAACACTCTATATATAAAATGTGATATTCAGAAAATGACTGAATAATCACTGAAAAACTGAAGTACATGAGTGAAATAGGCTGAAATATGTCTAATATGATGTATAACCCTCAAGGGATTCCTCCCATGAAAGGATGAACCTCTCAATCACAAGGAACTCAACAATGGAGCCACCAAACCATGCAATGAGCACTGCCTCTAAAATAACACTCTCCCTAGCAGAAAAAATGCTGGGAGGGGAAGAGAAATGTGTGGTATGATACCACAGATCTGAAATATGCTCTGGAGCTCTCCAAACAGATCCCTCAAGTGAAGGAAACCTTCCTCTAATGAGAAATTAGCTCAGAAGTTGGGATTCCAATCCCTTCCACTGCTGCACCCAGCAACACTGCACAATCTCCATCAAAGATGTGATGATGTAGATGGATGAAGCTTGGCCTGAAAAATTGATGTGGAATGATGAATACAAACTATCCCAATGAGCTAATCAAAGGAAAGTGGTGGGATTCCAGCCTGGGAACACCCAGTGCTAAACAACACTGCAGCTTGCTAAGTAGCAAGCAGCTACAATTCTTGGCAGCCAAGAATAATAATAATCTATAACATATGAATAATGTTGCCATCCTATTCCTTATATAATATGTGAGTTTTATTTCCCTTTCCCCCACTCACTTAGGTTGCTTCTAACCCAAGTTACATTTCCCTCCAAAATTGCGTTATCCATCCTAGTCTTCCTCCTCCACTAAAACTGCGTTGTTGAATTGGTCAAAGTAGCTTCATTTTGTATTTGTCCACATATGGAGGTGCCTTATTGAGCTATAAAAAGTGTCTCCTTTCACACTTGGAGTTTTTTTATCCTCCTTAGGAGACTTATGGGCTTTTTTACCCATTTATTTACTAGCTACAGCTGTTGTTTAACTCTAATGTTCCATTTAGCTTGGAAGCTAAACTTTTGGAACATTACAGTCATCCCCTCCAAAATCTTTGCTTGTCATCAAGAAAATGCATAAGGAGAGCAAAATATTTCCCCTCCTTCTCATGTGGCCTCCATCAATAGCCTCCATCACTACATCAAGAGTATCTGCAAATAAATTGTCATCCAATGCTTCCTCCCAAGTGTGCAAAACCCAATTGTCTGCATCAATCAGAGGTGGAAAGTGTGAATGGAAACATGCTATATGTCTCATGGCCTCTACAAAGTAGGAGTGATGATCATCATGGTGAATTAGTGCCTCTCTCATCTGTGCAATCATCCAAATGAAGTGAGTCACCCTCCAACATGGAAACTCATGAGAAGTCTCTTCCACCTTGTGCTCTTGAAATGAAGGTGGGCTGAATAAGTGAACATGATAGGCAAGAGGGCCTATCCCCCGCTGTTCTCCTCTCCACTCATGATAAGTGTAGAGGGAATGTTGATCTTGGGCTGAGACATGGTTTCCCTCAAATGGTAAGAAGAAGATTGAGCCTCCAAAGACTCTTCCTCCAAAATCATGAGTCATGCCACCCCAAACCATTCCATTCAAGATGAATGGCACATCATCACCACATGGCATCCAAATCAGAAAATGGCTTAAGGTTATGTGCAAGTTTGGATGATACATATGGTCTCTCTGGTGGATACAGCGCAGTTCTCCCAACTGTTGTTTGAGAATGTCATGTGGCAAGTGTTCCTGCAACAAGTTACAAGCTGGATATGTATGTTCTCCTAACATGGGGAAGTAAGCATAAATGTATATCAGATGTACATATACAAAATAACAATACACCTACCCAATGTCATGTATAGATGGGATACTATCATCATAAACATTGGCCCTAAAGTGACCATGAAACCCAAAAATATTCTTGCTCTTTTGAGGAGCAATGAACTGTGCAAACATGGTGAGAAAGTACAAATACTCAATAGAGTAATCAACAAGTACAAAAATGAATTCTCTACCATACATAGTGAGTGGGATGAAAGTGAGATCCTCCAATAAGTCCTCCCATGAGAATCTACTCATAAAAATATGCAAGAAGAAGGTATACCTCCTCCCTTTGGAATATCTCATCCATAAGAACATGCTCCTATGTGACAGCGTTGTAGGCCTTTGTAATAAGGCTCCATGACTTCTCCCTTTGAAATTCCATATGCCAAAGCCATCCACCATAATGCTACTATGTGAGAAGATCATCTCCCGACATGGAAGTCTCTCATGATCCTCCAATACTGAAGGGTAGCCTCTTTGCACCATGAATGTGCCTTTCTTCTCTTCAGAAATATCATGAAAAGTATGGGAAGAATTTTTCCCATACTCTCCCAAGTGCAACCATAGCAAAAAAAATCTCTGTTGCTGCCTCATCTCTCCCTCATACAGGATTCCTTTGAACAAGAACACATCAGGAATACATGGAAGCAAGATATAATAAAAACAAGTTGCCAATTGACAACCAGAGAGTGAATCTTGGTCCCCCTCATGGAACCAGCGCAGGGCACCCTTGGCCTGCATCAAAATAGGAATCAACAAGTGCTTTACCAGCCACTTGTTTTCTGCCATAGTCATCTCATAATATGAAAATATGAAGTTACAATATGGTGTCATTAGTGCACACCAAGAGACATATGGATTCCCCCACAGCTCATCAAAAGGATAGCCAAGATCAATGCTACAAGTAGCTGCAAGTACATTATCATAAAATATGCAAGAAGAGATGATTCTCCTTGTTACATCATGTTGCTCAAATAATGAAAAGAAGTACAAAAAAAAACATGAAATGATACCTCCTCCATCATGTACTTGAGGTCTTGAGTTGAAATGGCTCAACTGGAAATTCTCCCTCACTCTCAATGAGTAGGAAGGTGGCTGTGACATCCTCTCTATCACCATCTAGGCTATGCATCTCTCCATATGCTGATATATGTCATGCTGGATGCCCTCCCAAGTGAACTCCTCCATCAACTGGAAATATGCATCAAACTGCATAGAAGAGAAGTCCTCATGTGCTGCATGTAGCAGCTTCTCCTTGAGACTAGAGGATCTAGTCAAGAAGATCCTGCCATAGGAATAGATGACCACATCATCCACCATGTATCTGTCATCTCCATCTGGGTCATAAAGAATCATGCATGCACCAAGATCCTTGGAGTACTCTACCAAAAGCTAAGATCTCCAATAATGATCAATCCTCCTCAGTGAAAGCGCTGATGATCTAGCATGTGAAGTTCCGCTCATGCTGCTGCCTGCTACTTTGACATCCCCCATGCCAAAGCCTTCCTCCAAAATCTTCACCTCTCCACAATCTAAGAGTGGTGAATCCAAAGACAATATGTATTCCATCAGCTCCAAATCAGGAGGCCTCCCAGGTGGAATGCCTCCATGTAGTGAGACATCAAGGTCAAGAGTAGACTGCATATATGATTGGGCAACCTTGTCCTTACTTTCACAGCGCAATATAGTTTGTCTCTTTCTTGAACTGGCTCTCTGAAATAGAGAAGGGTGTGTGCCTCTCATCAAATGATGCTGCTCTTCCTCCCTTCCTTCTCCTTCCAGCTGAAATGCTGCACAACCATGCTGCTCACTGATTGTGCTTGGACCTCCATGTATGAGATCCTGGGGAACTTCTTGCAAAGGCACAAGAATCCCTCCTATTGGAGCATGTGCTCCTCCTTCCTCTACATGAGGCACTGGATGTGCTCTAGATGTGATAGTGATATTTCCCTCTTCTTCATCAATGTGTGTGGGAAACATATCAACCAATGGATCCCTTTGTGAAAAAGTGATCCCCATGCCCTCTTGTTCAAGAATATGAACTAGAAGTGTTGCTTCTGGCAATGTGTAATGCAAGACATCAGCTCCTCCCATGGTTTTTTGAAATGGAGTTTCCCCCATCACATGCAAGGGTTTTGTTTTCTCAAGTTTTCCTTGCTCATGTGTCTTAGGAAGTTTTTCACCAAACCTCTCCACCAATGTTCTTATGAATCTTGCAAAAGAGAAAGTATTGGCATTATTTAAGGAACAAGATTCAAAAATCCATCATGCATGAGCCTTACCTTTGAAATGCAGTGCTGCAACTCTGATAGCTTCATCTCTGGAAATATGGTGCAATTGCAAATAGGAGTTTAGCTCCTTCACCCAAGCTCCAACTGAACATGTAGGTGATCCGGAAAAAGTAGATAGAAGAAATATATCTACATCCTGCTACTGGCTCTTCTCCATCTGGATCTTGCAAAAATTTTGGAAATCAGTATGATCTCTAAACCTCTCAGTTTGAGATTCATACTCCCGCAACAAATCACTAAGAGTCATTCTCTTAGGCATTCTTCCTCCTCCCATCCATCTCATGATAGCTTTTGGCATTTGACTACGCTGTGCATCATGGAGTGCAACTGCATGCTCACACTCACCATGTGAAAATCTAGATTCAACTCTAGAATCAATCTCCTTTGGAGATCCCATCTCCAATCTCAACTTTTTCAGCTCTCCTTGAAAGCTCTTCATAGATTTTGGAAGAAGCTTTGTGAGCTTGTATTCATTTCTTTCTACACATACTGAAGCTTTCTGGCTTATGTCCATTCCTCATTCTTCTGATAGCACTGGAAATTTCCCTTTTTCTAGGAGTATCAAAATTCTATTCCAAAGATTGACTGTAGGGGCATTTACTGGATATGTCGCCTTTGAACAAAGGATGAGATCTAGAGGCTACCTAGCCATCTACAGACTCTATTTATAGAGTTTGAAATAGGCTGAGCCAAAGATCATGATTTGATACCACTGTAATGTTCCTTTTTCAGGATTGCTCATAAAACATGCATAAAAAATGCTCTTCTAGAAACATATGCAAAAAAATACTAAAATGGACTCTTGGATCCCATAAAATAATCAATATTAAATATAAATCCAAGAATAGAGCTGAAAAAAATCAAACTAGGTGGGCTAAACCGACCTCCCACACTAGTGTAGCTAAAACTAGTGAAAAACCCCAAGACTGCAAAATGCCAGAGTAGCTGCTCAAGGGAATGCACAGTCTAAGAGAGGGTTTGCACATAAAATTATAGGATACACATATATCTACTCATATATTGATAAATAATGCTGAAGTACAAAGATATAATATCCTATACAAAATACAAGACAACTCGGCAAGGGTTTCTTGACAAACACTCTATATATAAAATGTGATATTGAGAAAATGACTAAATAATCACTGCAAAACTGAAGTACATGAGTGAAATAGGCTGAAATATGTCTGATATGATGTATAACCCTTAAGGGCTTCCTCCCATGAAAGGATGAACCTCTCAATCACAAAGAAACTCAGCAATGGAGCCATCAAACCATGCAATGAGCACTGCCTCTAAAATAACGCACTCCCTAGCATAAACACTACTGGGAGGGTAAGAGAAATGTGTGGTATGATACCACAGATCTGAAATATGCTTTGGAGCTCTCCAAATAGATCCCTCAAGTGAAGGAAACCTTCCTCCAATGAGAAATTAGCTTAGAAGCTAGGATTCCAATCCCTTCCACTGCTGCACCCAGTAACACTGCACAATATTCGGCAAAGCTGTGCTGATGTATATGGCTGAAGCTTGGCCTAAAAAACTGATGTGTAATGATGAATACAAACTCTCCCAATGATCTACTCAAAGGAAAGAGGTGGGATTCCCTCCCGGGAACACCCAGTGCTAAACAACACTGCAGCTTGCTAAGAAACAAGCAGCTATAATTCTTCGCAGCCAAGAATAATAATAATCTATAACATATGAATAATGATTCCATCATCTTCCTTATATAAGATGTGAGTTTTATTTCCCTTGGTCCCACTCACTTAGGTTGCTTCTAACCCAAGTGACATTTCCATCCAAAATTGCATTATCCATCCTAGGATTCCTCCTCCACTAAAATTGCGTTGTTGACTTGGTCAAAGCAGCTTCATTTTGTCTTTGTCCACACATGGAGGTGCCTTTTTGAGCTATAAAAAGTGTCTCCTTTCACACTTGGAGTGTTTTTATCCTCCTTAGGATACTTATGGGCTTTTCTACCCATTTATTTACCGGCTACAACTACTGTTTAACTCTAATGTTCCAATTAGCTTGGAAGCTAAAATTTTGGAACATTACAATGTCCACACTGTCTCTGCACAAAAAATTTGGAGGCACCACGACCAAATT